>ML685895.1:2140444-2172699 GCA_007922175.1 Pelusios castaneus
GTGTGTGTGTGTGTGTGTGTGTGTGTGTGTGTGTGTGTGTGTGTGTGGTTTATTTCTATGCTACCCAATAAA
Source organism: Pelusios castaneus (assembly GCA_007922175.1). Taxonomy (NCBI): domain Eukaryota; kingdom Metazoa; phylum Chordata; order Testudines; family Pelomedusidae; genus Pelusios; species Pelusios castaneus. Next base: position 2,140,517 of record ML685895.1, read on the forward strand.
AAGAAAGCCCATCCATGATCCGAGAATCATAGAATAATAGAGATGGAAGGGACCTCACGAGGTCATCTAGTCCAACCCCCTGCTAAAAAGCAGGTCCACTCTCACTAAATCACCTCAGCCAGGGTTTTGTCTAACCGGGCCTTAAAAATCTCCAAAGATGGAGATTCTACCACCTCCCTAGGCAACCCATTCCAGTGCTTCACCATCCTCCTAGTAAGAAAGTTTTTCCTAATATCCAACCTCGACGTCCCCAGCTGTAATTTGAAACCATTGCTCCTTGTTTTGTCCTCTGTTGCCATCGAGAACAGCCTAGCTCCCTCCTCTTTGGAGCACCCCTTCAAGTAGTTGAAGGTTGCTATCAAATCTCTCCTCAGTCTTCTCTTCTGTAGACTAAATAAGCCTAGTTCCTTCAGTCTCTCCTCATAAGTCATGTGCCCCAGCCCCCTAATCATTTTGTTGCCCTCCACTGGACTCTTTCTAATTTGTCCACATCCTTTCTGTAGTGGGGAGCCCAAAACTGGACACAGTGTTCCAGATGCGACCTGACCAGTGTCGAATAGAGGGGAATAATCACATCCCTCGATCTGCTGGCAATACTACTGATGCAGCCTAATATGCCATTGGCCATTTTGGCAACAAGGGCACACTGTTGGCTCATATTCATCTTCCCATCCACCATAACCCCCAGGTCCTTTTCTACAGTGCTGCTACTTAGCCGATTGGTTCCCAGCCTGTAGCAGTGCATGGGATTTTTCCATCCTAAGTGCAGGACGTTGCACTTCTCTTTGTTGAACCTCATGAGCTTTCTTTTGGCCCAGTGTTCCAATTTGTCCAAGTGTCCCTGGATCCTGTCCCTGCCCTCCAGAGTATCTACCATTCCCCCCAGCTTGGTGTCATCCATGAACTTACTAAGCACGCATATCCCATCATCAAGATCATTAATGAAGATGTTGAATGGAACCGGCCCCAGGACCGACCCCTGGGGCACTCCACTTGTTACCGGTTGCCAACTAGGCATCAAGCCATTGATTCCTACCCACTGAGCCCATTGATCTAGCCAGTTTTCTATCCACCTTCCGGTCCACTCGTCCAATCCATACTTCCTTAACTTGCCGAAGAAAATGCTGTGGGAAATCATATCAAAAGCCTAATCTTTTATTGTTTTTCACAAATGAGAAATGTGTACAAGTGAAATAAGGCATACAGCATTTAAATAGTGAAGGTGATTGAACATTGGAACAAAGTGCCAAAGGGATGGAGTCTTCATCTCTTCATGTCTTCAGATCAAGACTGGATGAAGTCCTGGAGATTTGCCTTTGGTAAACAAACAAGGAGTCTGGTGGCACTTTTAAAGACTAACACATTTATTTATCACATGAGCTTTCATGGGAGAAAATCCCACCTTAGTTAGACACACATTACTGGACTCAGTGCAGGTGTAACTGGGAGAAAATTAATGGCCTGTGATATAAAGGTGGTCAGACTAGATAACCTAATGGTCCCTTTTAGTTTTAAATTCTATGAAAGCAGAAATGTGTTTTATAGGAACTAAATAAATGCTATATTGCATTTTAAACAGTTCAGTTGTTGTTTATATTATTACAGAGTGTATATGGGCCTGATCCTACAAACATTTATGTGTATTAGTAACCTTACCCATTCAAGTAGAAGGATAGTCTACTGGTTAGGGCACTGGTCTGAGACTTTGAAGACATAAATTAAAGTCCCTGCTCTGTGACAGACTTCCTCAGTGACCTTGGGTAAGTCACTTGGCTTCTCTGTGCCTCAGTTCTTCATCTGTCAAATGGGGGTGAAAGCATTTTCCCCCCCAGGGTGTGCTATGAAGATAAATGCATTAAAGTGTTTGTGGTATTCAAATGCTATGGTAATGAAAGCCATGTTAGTTCCTGATAGACGAGTGGTCTCTTTAACTAGGTGTATTCATCTGAAGAAAACGATCTGTGTGTACAAGTGTGTGCAGAAACGGGCCCTTAATTTGTACCAGTGGGTTGCTGTCACTTGCAGTGGCTTCCTTACTCAGTCATACCCTTTTTTACTTATTTTTTTCATTGGTTGACAGTGACCCTTACTGAAAATTAAATACCTGTTGATTTTGATCAACATTAGTGATGGTCCACACAGATGAGATAGAGACAAGCCTCAGTGAAAAAAACTTCAACTCCCTTTCCACATAAGCCTTGATTTAAAAATAATAATAATAATAATTAACATTAAATGAACATTTCTTAGGTGCTTTAACTTACTACTGTTTTATGAAAATGGAGTGCATTAGTTTCCTTTTCTCTGTCCCATAATGTTCCTGGATAATTAATTTCTTCAATTAATAGATATTGCATATTGGGCTGGCTACAGTAAGTACATAAGTTTATTAAAGTCACATCTACACTACAAAATTAAGTCGCCCTAACTTACATCAGCATACAGCCGCTATTGTAATTATATCACTTGTGGTGTGCCTCCATTTTGCTCTATATGTCAGCGGTGCACACCCTCACCGGGAGTACTTCAGTTGTACTGTCAGCATGCTGCATTCTGGGATGGCTCTTAAAAGCCAACAGAGTCCTGTGGCACTTTTAAAGACTAACAGATTTATTTATCGCATGAGCTTTCGTGGGAGAAAATCCCACTTTGTCAGACGCTTTGAAGATCTTCAAAGCGTCTGACGAAGTGGGATTTTCTCCCACGAAAGCTCATGCGATAAATAAATCTGTTAGTCTTTAAAAGTGCCACAGGACTCTGTTGTCTTTCTACAATAGACTAACACGGCTACCCCTTTGGAATCTTAAAAGCCAGTAATAGTAAGCAACGCAGAGTCTATGCTGACTGTATGTTGACTTAACTATATTAGCTTTGAATTTATACTGCTCGGGAGGTAGAGTTACTAAGTCATTGTAGCGTGGCAGTTATGTCAGTGGGAGTGAAATACAAGTGTTGAACTTGCATAGGTAGGTCAGTGTGAGTTGCCTTGTATTGACCCAACTCTGTAGTGTAAAGTAGGGGTAAGAAATTGCTGTATAATCTGATTTTATTTTCAACACTTTGGGAGTGGGGGAGGCCCTGTCAAACCATGTGTCATTGTTCTCCCAAGTATTGATAGTTCTGATGGTTTCTATCAACTACAAAAGCCAGCCCTGAACAGGGGAAATGGTTAATAATCTGTGATCTTTGCAAACCAATTACTTGGTTTCACTGCCATCTATTTTGCTGGCTTTGGTTTATACTTCTAAGGCTATCTTCCCAGGAAAAGGGCTTAAAAGACTGAGTAGTGTATTTAAAAAAGAAAAGCAGCCAGAGGTCTTTATGTGTGCCCCAGAGCGGGGGGGGGGGGGGGGCGGGGGGCGTGAAACTGGCAGACTGCAAAGGCTTCTTTGGGGCTTTGTCCTGTACAAAGCGCTACTCCATACTAAAGATGGGCTTGAATGGGTGTGTGTGTGACCCATCTGTGCCTAGGATGGCCCATCTGAAAATGCCAAGCTCAAGGGCAAGCTGCAAAAAGGAGAGCCGATTCTCCCAAACTTTGCTGTTGAGAGGAGCTGGACTTCCAGGATGATACATTTCTGCTGTACTTTGGTTTGAAGTTTGACTCTGGCAAGTTCTGCTTCAGCTGGCAGCCATTCCACTTGCCTCCTATTAGTTTCTTTTCCAGCCAGACCAGAGCATCTTTCTCTTTCATTCAATGTTCTTCCATTTTTCTCTCATGCTGAAGTCGCTGGCTGTCTCTCATATGATTGCTTCATATGATCGTGGATCATTCATCTTGACTAACTTAAACTTTTAACACTCTCAGTATTGAATTTTAAATTTGGAATAGCGTGGGGTCCTGATCCAAAACTCAGATGATCTTCTGTGATGATGCCAATGACACACACACACACACACACACACACACACACACACACACACACACACCCTGCCCCATGCCTAGGATAGCCCACTTGAAAATGCCATGGTCAGAGCAGTCTGCAAAAGGAAAACAGATTCTCTCAGAACTAGTAGGTATCATGAAAATTAGACTCCCTGATGAGTCACAAACAGTGTGCATGATTTCGCTTGCTTGTTATCAGGAAGCTACAACAGCCCCCTTTATTGCATTTCAGTCTGTCTCCCAATCAGCACCTAGATCCAGTAAAGAGGTTAGTTATTTATATTATTCCTTTACCATAATGTTCTCCTGATCCCCAAAGGGTCAGCCATATTACCAGATTAATATAACTTTGGATCTTACCCAAAATAACATTCTCCCAACCAATTCTTTAGTAACTAACTAAAACTAAAGGTTTATTATAAAAGAAAAGAAACAAGGAGAGATGTTAAATGGTCAAAACAATCAAATACATACAAATGACTTCAAAGTCCATATATATCAGATTCTCAGTGGAATTGTGGAGTTTGCTGGCTTGTACAGTTCCTCTGGAGTACATCCAGTAGCTGGAGGGGTCTCAGTCCTTTGTTTCACAGCTTCAGATGTAGAGTAGTTGATCCAGAGGTAGGAAGCAAGAATGAAGACAAGATGGTGCAGCTGCACTTTATAGTTTCTGCTATGAAGCTTTACTTCCTTTGCCCCAAACACAGCGACACAGAATAACTGAGTCCCTGACATTCTTTCACTGGATTTATTGTACATTTAAGTTTCCTTGATAGGGCATTAAGCAGGCTTAGTGCTGCTGCTGTCCTGTCTGTGAGTGAAATATTAACATACTACATATATTTAGAACTCATAATACAAAACTGACATTTATATATTAATGTGCTTACCAGTGTTATCGAAATCACAACTTTTCTGTTGATACTCTATATGGCATCTCTTGCAAGAATCATTGCAATTTTGTCATATTGGTATTAATAATATTATAAAATGGTTACTCATATCCCGGATAGTCACAATGGGATTCCAGAAAATGTAGCTATTTCCAAATAGCCAGTTAAAATTTAAAGTGGATAGCCTGGAAATGCCATTACAAACCAGAGATGGCCTAAGTGGTTCAAAATATTAGCCTCAGTGAGCCCTGGAACAAAACCTCTCCTTAAAAACCCCAAGCCTGTCCTTACTCAGATAATAATCCTCCTGATGCCCAAGGGAGTTTTGCAAGATGAAATATTACAGGATAGGGCCCCACCTTTTTTACACAGACTGCTAGCAACTGGGTTTTTTTAGCTTTCGGTATGACTCTTAAGACTGTGTACATTCCGAGCGTGATTTTCAGAAGCACACCATGTTGGGTGAACTAGGCTCCTACTGCATTCGATCAGCATTCTAGAGTCGACTTTAATGGTAGCAGAGTTGGGTCAATGTTGAGGGCTTTTTAAAAAAATCCCTCTAAATTTAAAATGGAAAAGTACCCCTCTAACCCCCCACCCCCACCCAACAGTCCCAAAACCGTTGCCAGAAGGACTTAAATTTATAAACAGAAGCCGCAAAGGCAATCAAGTTTTCCATACATACACACTATCCTGTTACTGTGAGGCAAGTCAGACCTGGATGGGTTGTTTCTTTGCTTAGTTCAGTCTACGTGCCCATCATTTCATGGTGCAGTTCCCAGACTGTAATTTTTTTCCTATATTGAACATTTGGCTCCACTTCTTGGCATGCCAAGAGACCACATCACTAATTTCTATGGCTATGTCTACATCTGCAAGTTAGGTCGAGTTAAGGAGGCTTAAGTTGACCTAACTTAGTCCCTGTCCACACCAGACTTTCATTAAGTCGACTTAAGAAACTCCTTCAGTCGACTTAATGAAAGCTTAGATTGACTTAATAAGAACCACTGGTTAGGTCAACCTAACCCTTAGGTTGACTTCGTAGGTCGACCTAAGCATAATGTGGACACTTAAGTCCACTTTATTAGGTCGACCTAAGGACAGTTAGGTCGACTCACTAAGTCCCCATTCAGGGGAAACACTTTGTTAAGTCGACCTAATAAGGTTGATTTTAGGTCGACTTAAAGTTGACCTAACTTTTTGTAGTGTAGACATAGCCTCTGATTTTTTGTAATTACTCATGATTATTTGTATGACCAAAACAGATCAGATGTTACAATATCTGCCTTCTAAAACACACCCTTCTTAGTATGTCCCACAGTTTCCATTTTCTTGTGTAAGAGTTCAAGGCAGCAGCCAGTCACTTAGATCAATGAATTTGGCGTCATTTCATCACCTAGAAGTTGACTGGTTAAAATCTAACCAATAACTTCACACCTGATATATTTAGTAACACATGACAAGATCTGCAAGCTCAATCAGTTTCTAAAGGCTGTAAGAAGATAAAAATTCCCTGCTCAGTCATAGAATTGAAATGAGTGTACTTCAACTGCCATCCCTCCTAATCTGTTCGCCAGTCTTTAGCAGCTTACCAAGCTTGTATTTAACCTATTTCCCTAATGGCAATTAAGAAATGTTTTCATTTCACAGAGAGAGGATTGCCAATAAAATCCCCTTGTCCCCTTCTCTCTTGGGCTTGCTTGCTCCATCCCTCTACCCCTTCATCCTTAGCCCCAAGCATCCAAAGCATTCCCGGTGTGTTTGGGGAGCATGCAGTGAGGAAGAAATGATTAAGCAGCTGAATGTTTGAAATCCAGCTAAATGTGCTGATTATTATCTGCTTAGGGTTTCCTTATCTTGAACTGTGTGGTGCTTAATGGCAGGCCCATTGTTTTCAGCTCAAAGGTATTAATGAAGGAATCAGGGCAGCAGGCTGATGACATAGGTGGCTGAAAGGTGACCTGTTGGGCTGATTTCTCTTACTCCACCCCTTTCTAAGACCTTTCCCACTAGTTCAGTAGAAGGGCTGGTATTTTTAGAGGTTTAAAAAAAACCTCAAGTTGTATTTGTGTGTCTGGTAAAAGGATTGAAGAAGCTCCTAAATATCCTGCTTAAAAGATATACTCTTAGCTTCTGCTCTACTTTCTCACTTGATAAAGACTCTCACAGGGTTACATGGGGCGCAATGTGAAAGCAGTCTTTCTCTGTTCACACCTGTAGTAGAAACTGGTCATTAGACTGCAGTTGTGTGTCCTGAGCTATGTGGAAGGTGAGGTTTACAGTTTGTTTCACTTTGAGGAAAAAAACTTTTAAAAAGTAGATGTTACCAAAATTTGCTTTATGATAAAGGAGCTTTTACTTTTAGACACTCCCTCTCCCTCCAGTAGATGACAGGATTAAAAAATGGTGTTTACATAACCAAGTGTCAGTTTTACTTTTTACAATATCTGATGGGTAAAATTGCATTTATTTCAAAATGTACGCAATTCTTAAAAATAAATTTCAGTAGATTCGGGAAGATCATATTCCTACATTTATATATGAGGTTATATCATTTTATACTCAGTTTACCATTACATAACATGACCAGGGAGAGAGAGTGAAAGTATTTTACAATTCATCTTGGATGGCTTTGCTTGTATTTTTACATATACTTTGATCTTTGTAACTGTGTATGTGACACCATCACAAATCTTACCCATCTTCCACTTATTTTTTTCTCTGGCCTACTAGAACACTTCTGCTTTTCTTTCTTTTGAACCAAACTAATTCATACCGCTTCTTCTTACCTTTTTAACTTTGCCCAATAATGCCTTTTTAAAAGTGAACAAGAAGACTTCATTAGATTTTTCTATTTATCCAATTAATTTTTTTTTTAATTTATTATCAAAAGCAGACAACTTAAGTTCTTGTGGTCTGGAATTGGAACAAATAAAGAAGAAAATTGTTTTTATGTTGTGCTGTCATAAGGTAGCAGATCAAGAGCTTGTGTGTGTGTGTGTGTGTAAGTACACCTCAGACCAGAATGAAAAACATGCGTCTTTCTTTTTTTTTTTCCTTTTAATGAGACAGCCTTTTTCTACAAAACATAATTTAATCTGTATCTGTATCTTTACACTAAGTTAATGTCTGCTGGGGTGTAATTAGTGAGATAGGGCTTTGTCTTGTATAAATTAATGAGTGAAGAGTCTTTGGTTCTTTCATTTTAGTTCATTTTCAGCCTGTTGAGGGTTTGACCACCCATTGCAAAACTTAGTGCTCATTTGACGGACCTCTGAGTAGCTCATCAGCAAACACTAGAAGAGAAAGTGGAGGCAGGAAAAGAGAGTGGCACTAAATATTAATATATGAGTAGAAGCTGGCCTGATGAATACAGTCTGTTTAATAGTATCTTTATTAAATAGTCCAGTGGAATTATTTGTTTTTATATCAGAGGACAAGTAAAGAACTGGATTACAAAAGATTTAACTCATTTATTTATAATTATTTCTAGCATTTGTTACCAGGGTGTCTTCAATTACCTTCTTTCTGTTAACATCTGAAGCTAGACAAATGAAAAGAGAGATTTTTTAAAAAATGAATCATTGTGGATTGCAATCTATTAAAAACATTATTTTAGGTCAAATTAATAACTGATCAACATCTGCAGTACTCCCTGCCTCTCTCATTTAATCTCATATCTTCCTAAGAACCAGCAGTAAAAAGCTATTGAAATGTAAGATTACCAAACTGAAACAATCAGTCAGACGTAATTAAGGAAGAGGACCAGTCTTTTTCTGAGATGACCAAAAGTCATCTTAGTCAGAGTTTCTTATCTTGAAACAGTTATTTCACAACTGGGTTTTAGAAACCTACAGTCAAAAGCCTGTTTTTCCTGTTAATTAAACTCTGAGGAAATACGTTTTACTATTACCTTCACATCTAAAATATTGAGTCTTTCCTCATTAAATTGCATTGGGATTTTCAAAGGAAAAAAGTGCTTCATTACATATTCAGTAGTTTAATTGATTATGTATCAACTCAGTTAGTAAAATTTTAGTTTTTTGAATTTATCTTAAACCTAAAAAGGGGAGGAAGGTTCAATTTAAAGGTCAGAACATTTCAGGATTTGAATCTAATGTAATTTTTACTTCATTCCCCTACTCTACCCAAGAACTGAAACTTAAAAGTTTTTAAAATGTTTTACATTTTATTTAGTTTGGATTAAAATAATTTAAATGATTAAATATTAAATCTGAGATTGATTGATTAATTAATTAGCTAAGTAAATTTTACAGCATGCCACGGACAAAAATACTACTCTGGGTATACATACTGCATTTGGGGTGGAGGGGAATTCAAGAGCTGGCAAAATTCAATAACCGTATCTTAATGATAATTAATGTATATAGTGTCAAACATGGGTACTTGGTGTCTTACAGACAGTTAAGAGCTTGTTTCCGCTTCAAAGATTTTACAGTCCAACTCTTTGATTCTACATGCATTTATTTATACATGTCAATAGTCCTACTGAATTCAAGACATCATCAGTAAAGTTATTCACATGCATAAGTGTTTGCAGACTTCAATCCTTAGTGGGTGTTCATGAACAGTATACAGCCTCAATACATTAATTTTTAATCTATTTAAGTGAGATTGAGTAATCTGGTTGTTTATAATATACTAAATATATTCAAGAATTGTTATAATTTGGGTTTGAAATTAAAATACAGCAGCAGCTTTTCTTTAAGCAAGTTGAGGACTATGTGGACAGAATAGTTCTAGTGATTTTCTTTTGTGTAAGGAATAACTGTCAAGCTGATTCAGTTTATCTGAAGTTGCATGTATTTGTTTATCATTCAAAAGCTGAGAAGAAAACAGAGATGATCAAATGGTGTGATAATGTGAAGGGAAAAGTGTTATCCCCTTCCTCATTTGTCATGATCCTGGTCTTGGGTTAAATTAAGAGCATTGCCACTGAAATTACTTTCAAGTCTGGAAAATTTAATCAGCAAAGGCCTTGGTAGCTATAAATTTGTGGCAGCAGACTCTAATTCATCTTGTAATTCTATGACAGGCTCCGAATTGCCCGTATTTGGACAGAGATCACCTCAGTGAACAGTTAATGAAAGAGTAGAGGGAACATGAAGGTCAATGTACTGAATTCTTCTCAGTTTTTATTGTAACAGATATTGATTTATTATCATTTATTTAGCAGAGATCTTTTTATTTCACAGATACTGAGAAATGCATTATTTTGCTCTTGGTTTATGTCTTTTTTTTCTCCCAGTATTTACAAAATACTCCAGACTAGAAACTCCCCTTAGTCAAAATATATCCCTAGAAGCAGCTAACCAAAATCACACTTTTAGCCTGATAGCTTTAAATTCCTATCTTTATTAAGATATAACAATAAGATTTGGGCTGACTGCTTTGGATGTTGCACATGTGCATGTATCTAACAGCAGAATTTGGCCTAAAATGCATTCATCTGAAAACCAGCTACAAGCATCAGTTGCATGAATCCATAATCCTCAGAAAATACTTTTTAGTCCCTTGTTTAACTAGCCACATAGTAAAAATTCTAAGGGATGAATTTGAGTAAAAGTGTAGCAGGAGATTGTGTTCAAACAACAGAAAATGGCATTAGGAAATCCTAACTTCTGATTGGGCAGTATCTGGGTCAACTTTTGTTTACTGAGCCACATCACAAGTGACCTCAAAAACTAATGGCTGGCTGCTGACCAGACGAAATGCAAGATTTTCTAGTGACCTTTATAATATGGTGGTTCACTTTAATAGTGGGTTATTAACAGTTGGGTAAATAATAATGTTAGGTGACCTTGTCTCTTTCCTGCAATATATGACCTTCCTACTTTCCTAGTTTGGGTGTTCAAAAATGTGAGTTTTTTAACTCTACTTTCTCTTTTTCAGGATCCCTTATTTCTCAGGAAGGCAACAGCCTTACCTCTTCTTCTCTTTGGTTAACTTTTCTCCCCCAACCCTCCTTCTTTCTTAGTCTTCTCACTCTCCTGCTTTTATCCTTTCAGCCTCCTCTTGTCCCTTTTCTCTTCTACTAATATTTGGCTTCCATTCCTTCCTAGGGTTTTTTTTTCTTTTTAAGAAATACAGTAACTTACCCCCTCTGATTCACTCTGTGTATGTATGCACACATGCACCTGCTACTTTAGTGTTTTGTCAGAATAGGTAATTGTGGAGCTCTCCACAACTGAAGATGTGTTGGTAGCACGTACATTGAGTGACCAATTGGAAGAGAAATGTTGGAAAGGGAAAAGCACTGGTCACTCAGTACTTCACTCACAGCAAGAAGCCCTGTTACTTCTGATGAAGCAGGATCAGGAATCTCTCTGGTCTAACCAACTTCAGGGTTAGCTCTCTTCCTATCTAATTAAAGATGGAAGGTGAAATACAGGGGTGGAGAAAGCTACTTTCTTCCTGAGATGCAAAGAAAGCTGGGAAGAGAGTTTAGAGTGAGTTTATTTTTCTATGTAAATATAATTTACTTTCCCCACTCGGAAGTATATTTAGAAGAAAATGGATAATTAATAATAATTTTAAAATTAATGCATTATTTTGGATAATGAATCATTTTGGGGGGAAAAAATCAATGTATTATCCCGTAGTACATTGGATATAGGGTCATTCCTTAGTTACAATAACACACAACTGATTGGATGTGACGTAACTAATATTACTTCATCCTCATGTTAACAACACACCCAGGTTTTGATGATACCCTACCAGGGGCGTAACCAGCCCCTGATTTCTGGCCATGCCCCTGAAAGTAGAGGGTGGGCCCAGCCAAGGGCAGCTTCTGGTCACATGACCCAGAAGCTGCCCTTCCCCCAAGGGAGGGGGACAGACATAGTGCCCAGCAGCTGCACAAACTTTGCTGCTGCAGCCGCTCAGGGGCTGGCCAGCAAAGAAATTTGCACCGTTGTTGGACACTAAGGGCAGACCTCATGCCAAAGTGGGTGGGCCCTAGCCCACCTGGGCCTACACATGGCTATGCCCCTGTACCCTGGAACAACACATCTTCTGTTGTGTTCTGTTAGTTAAAGATTCACTCTTATTCACTAAGGAATTTCTCTTGTACAACCTGCAGCAGGGAAACAGGGACTAAAGAGATAAAAAAAATAACTTTAAGAGTTGTATGTGTTTTATCAATGTAGTTAATGTGTAGTCAAGGTTTACCTCATTTAAACTCTTTAAAAATAGGTGTCCCCAGCAGGATCTCAATGTTGGTGAATTTAGAATTTCACTTAGTTTTTTAATAGGTTGTTGAATCACACACACATAGCCCTAGTACAGTGGTGGTCATTCAAAGTTCAACAGTTACTACATCACAATGTCTGAGGCAGAGGCAGAGCTGTGCAGGGACTGGAATGTCTCCTTTGTTGGAAAGTCTATGTTTTCAAATTTTGTTTAGTTCTAAACTGGGACAAAAGCAAGGAATTTCAAAATTTCCTGAAAAATTAAAAAATCTTTAAATGTTTCATTTTTGAGTCCATATATACAAGTCTCTTACATTTTGTCATTTAAAAAACAAAAATAAAATAAAATACATGTCTAAATGAAAAGTCATTTTGAAATTAAAAATCAAAATATTCCATTCCAAAAATTGTTGTGGCTTTATCAAAATGCAGTTTTTCAAAACAAACAAACAAATAACACCCCAAATGAAATTGAAATTGACACATACTACAGGAAATTATTGTTTAAATGGAACATCACCTTCCAGGAGAAAAACTCAGTGGGTGCCCATCTCATCCCTTGGGCACATACTATATACAGGAGTTCATACGTAATACAACACTCATAGAAAAAAAAGTCCACTAAAAAATCTTCTCATCATCCCCATTAAAATATAAATATCCACCAGCAAATGCAATAATAAAAGAAACTCATAGCACACATAAGAAACCTACTAGCCCTCCACTTGACCCCTCCCTAAAGCTTGGGGAAGAAAAATGGGTTTTACAATGAGAGTATACGGATAACAATTCTAAACTCTGGCAAACCAAGGGGATAAAGAATGCCTAAGTTTGATGCCTCATAGAGAATTCCCAGGTGGCATTTATATAAGTGGAGCTCCAGCTGAAGCACTTTTGTAGATCACAGTTGGCACTGTGGCATGGGAAGAAAAGTGGACCAGTCCTACAATTGAATCTGCACTGGTGAGGCTTTGTCAATGCCGTCAAGCATCAAGTCAACAGGTTTCTGCGCAGGCCCAGAGGTACAGCCATGTGAACTCAGTCAAATGACTGTGGCCATTGGTAGTGAGGATATATTGCCCTTCGTTCTTATACATGCAACCCTCAAGAGCTGTACAGACTTAGCATTGTCTATGGCACTAAATTGGCCAGCACATTATATCAATCAAATCCTTGTTGATTACAAATTATCTTTGCTTCAAGTGAATGAGAGGAAAGTGATATGTTTCTGCCAGCTCACCTCTGTACAGCATTAAAACATAGCATTATTTGCTGATAACAATGTGTCTTCAATTGTGTATCTCCTGAACTCTCACAAGACGCCAGTCTAAGGCTATGTACACACGATCAGATTAAAGCGCAACAAGGCAATCGCGCTACAAAACTCACGTGACCTTTATTGCGGGACAACGCGTACACACGTTGCTCCCTGCAACGCAACAAAATTACACGCATTATCACGGTTGAGCGCAATGACTTCTGGGCACCTATCCCATCGTTCCATTTTCCCCTAAGTTGGCGCTATGAATCATGGGATGAAGGAAAGGAACGCAAAGTGCCATGGGTAAAGTGTCAGTTTCCCATGGTGCTTTGTGTTCCCCTAGCGTCTTCCTCGTTGCCAATAGCAACTCGCGCCTATTTTCAACATTGCAGTGACGCAACGCACCACTTGCAATCAATCGCAACAGCGACAACATGGATCCTGCTATGATCTCCATTGTCGCCTTCAACATTCTGAATACATCTCGGCTTGTTGCTCAGTACGCAATGAGCTCCGAGTCAGATGAGGACACCGAGGAGCAGGGGCTGATCGATGCCATGCAGAGCAACAGCACCGCGTTGCTCAGCTCCTTCACCGATCATCTGCACACGGTGCAACGCCGTTTCTGGTCGCGAGAGACGAGCACCGAGTGGTGGGATCGCATTGTTATGCAGCTGTGGGATGACGAGCAGTGGGTACAGAACTTTCGAATGCGGAAAGCAACCTTTCTGGAACTGTGCTCAGAGTTGGCCCCTGCCCTGCGACGGAAAGACACCAACATGAGGTCAGCCCTAACTGTGGAGAAGCGTGTTGCGATTGCTGTATGGAAGATGGCGACTCCCGACTGCTATCGGTCCGTTGCAAACCAGTTTGGAGTCGGGAGGACCACCGTCGGATTAGCCCTCTCACAAGTGTGCCAAGCCATCAATCGCATCCTGCTACGGAGGACAGTGACATTGGGCAATGTTCGAGAGATTGTGGACGGCTTTGCTGCCATGGGATTCCCTAATTGCGGGGGAGCCATAGACGGCACACACATCCCTATTTTGGCTCCAGACCATCTCGCGACGGAGTACATAAACAGGAAGGGCTACTTCTCCATGGTGCTGCAAGCACTCGTGGATCACAAGGGTCGTTTCACGGACATCAATGCTGGGTGGTCGGGAAAGGTGCATGATGCCCGCATTTTCAGGAACACTGGTCTGTACCGGAAGCTGCAAGGGGGCACCTTTTTCCCTGATCAAAAAATAACAGTGGGGGAGGTGGAGATGCTCATAGTCATCCTCGGAGACCCAGCATACCCACTGATGCCATGGCTCATGAAACCCTACACTGGGAACCTTGATCGCAGCAAGGAGCGGTTCAATTACCGATTGAGCCGCTGCAGAATGACTGTGGAGCGTGCCTTCGGCCGTTTAAAAGGGCGCTGGCGCTGTTTGTATGGGAGGCTGGACTTGGCGGAGGACCAGATCCCTGCCGTGATTGCGTCATGTTGTGTCCTCCATAACATTTGTGAAAGTAGGGGAGAAAAGTTTTCCCCTACGTGGGCTACGGAGGCACAGCGCCTCGAGGAAGCATTCGAGCAGCCAGCCACTAGGAGTATTAGGGTGGCACAAGGAGAAGCTGCTCGCATAAGGGAGGCACTCAGGGAGCATTTCAATGATGCCCTTCCCTAGTTAAGTTCCATGACGCATGAGGTGCACCTTAGGATCATTTCAATAATGTGTATAAATAAATGCATTCTTCAAAGTATTTGTTACTGTTTTTATTGAAACCTGAAAGATGGGGATGGGGTTACAGGTTGGTGTAGCTCCGGGTCTCATAAAAGTAGCTTGGGGGGGGGGGGGGCTGGATGTTGTCCTGTACCGGGGTGGAGGGTGGCCTTCAAAGAAATGCTTTGAGGGACTGCGGTGTGTGGGAGGCATACACGGCTGAACTGTCTGGAGTGGAGCCCGGACATTTATCGCCTGGGACTGCAAAGCTATCATGTTCTTTAGCAGTTCTGTTTGCTCCTTCATGACGCTTATCAGTTCGTCCCTGTGTTTCTGCCTCCTCTGCTGGGATTCCTCTCTCCAGGCTCTATTCTCCCTTGCGGATTCTTGTGTTGCTTTCAGCAGGTCGTTAAACATATCCTCCCTGTTTCTTTGAGAACGCCGCCTAATGTTTCTCATTCGGTCAGCTGGGGTAGACACCGGCCTTGTGAAGCTCAATTCTAATACAAAAATAACAATAAAGACATTGTTAACACATAGCATAGATAGCCAATGTAACCTTCCAGTAGCACATTCCACTGGAAGGTACAGGGCGGTCAACACACTACGCTGCGCTGAAGCAGACAAGGTACATTCTAATAGACGGCTTACCGGGGGCTAAGAATCGGAAGAGGGCACACAGATGGAACCCAATATCCCTCTCCTCAGAGTGCCCCTTCCATCTAGAATACATCTCCTACATGCCGCCGGTAGCAGGCCGGGACCGTATGCTGCTGCACTGTGTGCTGCCATGGTTCCCAGGGCTGTGCTTTGCAGCTGGAGAGGCAGAGTGTCCGTCTTTGGGAGCGCAGACACAAACGCTCTCCCATCTAACCTGAGTATTAGGCTCTGGAGGTACATCGAGGAAACCTTTTCTGACCTAAATGCAGATGATTATTTTACAATCACTGCTTGTATTGATGCCCTGCTAATGAATGCAGAGTAAATAGCGTGCAGAGCGGGGACCCGCAAGCACCCCCACCCCAGACAATGATATTTTAGCAGGAGCAGAGCTGAATGAAGGAGAAACTTACCTGAACCCCCCTCTGCCGCCTCAGAGAACAAGCTGCAGTTCAAGCCTTGGGTGGACGTCTCAGCGGGGCTGCTGAAGAGCTCCTGGCTACACGCGGTTGCGCTTTCCTCCGTGTCATCCTCCATCTCCTCCTCCTCCTCCTCCTCAACAACGTCCTCATCCTGCTCGGCTCTGGCAATCACCGGACGAGGAGGGGCTGAAGTGTCCACGGGACTTTTGGCAGTGGTTGTGGGGTCCCCGCTGAGGATGGCTTCTATTTCCTTATAGTACCTGCATGTTGCAGGCGCTGATGCAGAACGGCGGTTTCCCTCCTTCGCTCGGTGATAGGTAATTCTGAGCTCCTTCACCTTTGATCTGCACTGCACTGTGTCTCTATCATGCCCTCTCTCTGACATGGCCCGAGAAATTATGCCAAATGTGTCATAATTCCTCCTGCTGCCGCGTAGCTGCGCCTGCACGGCGGACTCTCCCCAGATGCTGATCAGGTCCAGTACCTCTGCCGTGCTCCAAAGGGGTGCGCGTCTTCCACGGCGGGCCGCCATTGCTACTGATGATTGGAGCACAAACACACTCCACGAGGAAGAGAGCAGGAAGTGAAACAGACTTGAAATTTGAAAATCCCGGGAATAAGTTCGGGGCAGGGCGGGGACAGTTTCGTCACGGCCACAGAGCGGGTGGGGGGAAGACCAGAGAGGACGACTTGGGAATGCTGGGACAGTTCCGGACTCCAGTCAATGCGCGGTAAGCGTACACACGAGCTCAAACGCGCAATATATGATCCGCAACAGCTGTTACCACTCTCGTCGGAGTGGTTGTTGGATTGCGCGACAACAAGGCACTTAACGCGCAAGAGCCCTGTTGCACGTGTGTACGCCGTTGTTGCTATCGCGCGGTAATGAGCTTTAATGCGCGATAATCTGATCGTGTGTACAAGGCCTAAGAAAACTGGGAAACCTGAGTGGAAATAACCGGGATTTATGCATCTTTTTCTTGCATATTTTTGTGTGAATAGCTTTATAGCATTAGATCTTTTATGTAAAGTTGATACAAGGAAGTAATTTCAAAGCAGAAAAACTGCTTGCAGAGAAACTTGGAAATGTTTTTGTTTGTTTTGGCACCTATTAACTATAGCCTTAAATAAACACATTTTGTGCCTAAACATCAGTCATTTATAAAATAATAATTCATACTAAAATAAAAATAAATATTCTTCAGTGTGAGAGGAAAGAAAAGTATTAGTGTTGATCCTGGCAGGGTTTCTTTTTACAACTGATTCCTCTGTGGAATGCTAATCAAACCCATTCAGAAAAGACTTAATTAATTTAATTAAAATCTGTCAGATCAAACTAATTAGCATGACATCTAGGTCTGTATGGAGGAAGTGGGCTTCCGGATGGTGCTTCTGTTGCTGCTGCTGTTGAAATGGGCTTGCTTTCAGCAGTTAAAGATGGATAGTCCCTAAAGTGATCAAAGCACTCTATCATTCATTACTATTGGAATAAATATTATAGCTCCCCAGGCCAATGATCCAGTTTCTTTTTGCTGGAGAGCATTCTATAATTCAACAGGACCCACGGTTCAGGTAATGGCAGGTAGCCAGCTTTGGGTATGATTGAAGGAAAGAGTGGAGTGACCTTTCTTACCCTTTTGACAACTGGAATACAGATTAAACATTTTTCATCCCTTTGCGATCCCCTGTCTTAATCATTGGCCATAACCATTGCCACACTTGCAGGAAAGAGACAAAGGCCATGTCATGTGACCCTCCTGCAATTTCTATTGACACAGAAGGCTTTGAGATCCACATTTTAGAGTGGCAGAGCAGTGAGTGGCCTCTCTACTGTGAAGAGGGAAAGCATTGCTCATGTGCCGCCCTCTCCTGAATGCTCTGGGGATCAAATACTATTAGAAGCTTCTTGAGGGGAAAAGTGAGTATTCATCTGATAGCAGACAATGTCCTTTTTTTCTTCCAGCTATGCCGAGACAGGTGGGAAGAAGGAGGGGGGAGAGTGAATCTTCTATGTATTGAAGGAGGTAATCAGCTAGCAACTTTGTGCTCTATCCAGACTGATTTCAGTAATCCACTATTGTAATGAAATATTTTGTATTCCTAACAATGAAGAAAATCAAGCAGTACCAAATCAGCACATGTGAGCTTTCAAATTTTCTTTGCTTTTAGTAGATCAGAAATAATATGGAGTTCTGAGTAAGTAGGGAACACACAAGATAAATGCCAAAGACTGATTTTTTTTTCTATTAATAAGGACTTCCATATAACAGTCTCTCTGACTGAGGTGTCTGCATTAGCTAAAATGCATAATACTGAAAATATTAGGTCAGCTAAAGAATGAATAAATTATCCATTAAGATGTAATTAGAAATGTTCCTGGATTGTTCTGCTTTAAAGACATTTAAAGTAATAATCTGGGTTGATCAATCTACCCTTCTTACTTAAAGTATACCAGAGAAAATTTAGTTCTAAGCTGTTCTTTTATTTTATTTACTTATTTCATGTGTTTAGAGGGAGGACAGGAGATACTATAATTATGCAAAATGAAGAAATAATTTAACAGTTTAAGGAACACCTGTTGTGTGTCTCAGTTTTTTTCATATACAAATTGTTGCAAGTGTGTCTTATGTCAGAGTTGTCCACTGCAAAAAATAATTTACGCACATGGGGAATTATCTTCATTTCAGAGACTTAACTGAGCTTCGAGTTGAGGAGTTGCATCCTTTAATATTTGATTGAGCCAGTCTACTGAAAATCTGAGCTACTGCTTCAAATACATAAAGTTTCACAATCCTACAGCTGCTAATAATGACTTTTAGTTTCCATGGCAAACATCAGACCAGTCAATACAATCTGGTTTTCTACCCTTCTCTTCCTCTTCTCTCCTTCCACTTGCCTTGTCCAACATCCACACTTGTGAACTTACATTTAGATTTTTCATCTTCAAAGCACTTTGTAAACATTTTTATAGCTGCAGTTATGGGCCAGATTCATCAAAAGGATAATGACTAGTAGCTGTTCAGATTTTGGGCCCTGATTCTGCCAAAATTGCACTTGTGTTTTTACTTTACATACTGCAAATAATTCCATCGGCTTCAATGGAACTACTCATAGTTCATAAAGTTAAGAACATGTGTTAGCGTTTGCAGGACAGGGGTTGTATGTACTAAATAGTATTCCTATTCAGTAGAAAATCTAAAGGTAGATAAAATTCTATTGAGTACCAATTTAATCTATTTATAAAAAACCAGCACTTCCTGATAAGGGTAAAAATAGTAGAAGTTGATATTTAGGAAATGCCAGTAATTCATAAATGTTTATAATTATTTTGGGGGATGAGTCATCTACTTTTAGAACTTTAATGACTAGAAATGCCATTTGTGTAAAAGTGGAAGCCATCCAGTCAGACAAATCTAAGGCATGTAGTATAGTGAATGGATGCTCAAGTGTTTGGTAGAAATGTAAATAACTTTAGTACTTGGGTTTAAACAAGATTTTTGTCAATATAATTCTACAGCTGCATTGTTGGCAAAAGCAGAAATATGTCTATATTTCCCCTGCAGCTATATTCCATGACTCCTAACTTTCTAGCTTTATAGCAGTGGCAGTCCAATTGATATAGATATCCTTGAAGCAAACAGGGTAGCTTTAATTTGACCAGTGAACCCTGCAATGAAGAGAGTATGTTTGGTCAGCGTAAGATCTTATCACTGGAGAGACATGTTTTATTGAACACATGAGGATCAGGGTAGGGCAGGGAAATGCCTCGGAAAGTAAAGAAATTAGCAAATGTATTTACCTTTCTTAAAACATTATATACTTCTTTGAGTGCTTGCTCATGTTTATTCCAAATTAGGTATGCGTGTGCTACATGCATGGGTGCTGGAAAATTTTCCCCTCTTGGTAAGCCTAAGGATAAGAAGTGGTAGCAAGACTCAAGGCACCCAGGTGCCGACACTGCTCCCCATCCCCCAGCGCGCTCACATTCTCACTACAGTAAAGAAGAGCAAACAGCTTCACCACTTCCATAGACCCCAAGAAGCAGTTTGAACTTGGAGGAGAAGGAGGTGACACTGCCCGAAGGGCAGTTTGCTGCTTCGGCTGAGGGCTTCCCCATGGCACCCCAGTGGAGATCCGGGCACAAGGACAATAGCCTATGCCATGGCACTATTGGAACCCATGGGGATTTCCTCTGGCCACAGGTTCACAAGACAATCACTTTCCAGAGTCTCAGTGCCACGGTCATTGGCAGCCATTTGCCTGGCATCAAACCTAGATGTGGAGTTGGACCAGGAGGCGGTTCCCTTAGTAGACCCAAAGGGACTATCTCAGTTAGGGAGGATGACACCAATCCTCCGTCTCTACCAACCTCTTCCTCACCTGATGAAGCCATGGCAATCCCCCTTGATGAATACAGAGCTCTCCAGGATCTGCTCAAGTAGGTGGTGTTGAATCTGGTCTCAAGTGGAGGAAATAAAAGAATTTGTAGATGACCTTTCTTGGTGTCCTAGCAGTGGCAGCTCCATCCAGAGTTGCCCTCCAGTCTATGAGGGAGTGGTAAAATTGGCAAAGGCCCCGTGGAAGACTCTGGTCAGCCTGGCTCCTATGTCTAAGTGGGCAGGAAAAGAATTACTAAGTACCCACTGGGTTTGAATATTTCTACATCCACCCCTCTCCAGGATTGTTGATGGTGACAGCAGCCAGCGAAAAGAATAGGCAGGGGCAGTTCCTGGCCATGATGGAACTTATAGCCTGAGTGTCAGCTCACCTCTCACCACAGTGAGAGAGTAAGCTGCAGGCTACTGGGTCATATGGCGGCCTGAGCTTACATAGTCCAGCACGCCAGACTACACATTGGGGCTTTGCAAATGTGGCTGGTGATGATGTATTCCTCATCCAGGCAGGGTCATCCCTGGGCGGGAAGGGGAGGGGGCACAAATGGGGTGATCACCCCGGGCCCCGTGATTACGTGGACCCCGCACTGTCCCACTCACAGCGGAGCAGTGCAGGACCCACGCGTAAGGCAGCCCCTCCTCCCATGGCCGCCCCGCTGCCTTTGGCAGCGTGCTGAAGGCAGCGGGGTGGGGAAGGCTGGAAGCGCTATGCCCGGCCCCTGGGCCGGCCCTCCCCACCCCCAGGGCGGAGCAGGCAGGCCCAGAGGCAGAGCATGTGGGGCCCGGCCTCTGGGCTGGCTTGCCGCACACAGCCAGCTCCCCCCTGCAGGTGGCCTCCCAGCCCGGGGTCAGGGCCAGGGCTGGCTCCCTGCCCCCCCAACAGGCGGCCTCCAGGGCCGGGGCCGGAGCCAGCTCCCCACTCCGGCAGCCTCAGCCTCCTGACCCAGGGCCGGCTCCCTGTGGGGCATAGCAGGCCGGTTGGCCCACCATGCTCCCCTCCAGCATGGGGGTGGGGCCCCACTTTGGCCAATTGGCCCTGGGTCCCGCTCCCCCCACAGGACAGCCCTGCATCCAGGCACCATTACCTCTTATCATGTGGACAAAGCTGCATCATGTACTGAGAGGGGTGCCTTATGTGGCCCTGTGGCCAGCACTATTGCTGATCCCAGATGCTTCAAATAGGTGGTGGGGGACTCACCTCAGTACCCTTAAGACTCAGGGCCTTGGGGCCAAGGAGGAGCTGGCATTGCATGTAAACATCAGGGAGCTCAGGATGATCTAACTGGCCTGAGAGGCGTTCCTCCCTCAGCTGTCCAGTAAGGTAGTTCACATATTGACAGACAATGCTGCCTCAATGTACTATATCAACAGGGAGCCAGGTATCTGGCCCTTTGTCAACAGGCCCTATGGCTATGGAGCCTCTGCATGGATTACAACATCCACCTTGAAGCTGTACATCTCCCAAAGGTAAGGAATACATTAGCTATCTGTCTCTTGCCACAAATGAACCTTGCACCTGGAAGTGGACAAATTCATCTTCCAAAGGTGGAGCATTTCCCAAGTGGATCTATTCGCCATGAGATGGAACAAGAAGTGCAACCAATTTTACACCCTGCAAGGGCTCAGCAACAACTTGCTGTCTGATGCCTTCCTCCTGACATTGTCAGATGACCTTATGTATGCCTTCCCCCCAGTTCCATTGACCCACAAGGTTCTCATAAAGATCAAGAGGGACAAGGCAAGGAACATCCTGGTAGCCCTGGCATATCTCCATCAGAACTTACATTGATTCAGGAACTGCTCCATCTGTCCATAGTCCACCCTTGGATACTCCCATTGTGACTGGACCTCCATTCCCATTGCTGACTGCTTCATCTGGACCTCACCTCCCTGCACCTAATGGCATGCATGCTCTGTGGCTAAGCCTGGAAGAGCAGTCCTGCTCTGCACAGGTCCAGCAAGTCTTGTTGGAAAGCAGGAAGTCTTCCACCAGAGCGTTACCTGGCTAAGTGGAAATGCTTCACCTGCTGAGCAACTTTCTGTAATATCTTCCCATCTAAATCATCAATCCAGGCTATATTGGACTACCTGCTCGATCTGAACAGCTCCATCCTGTGCCACCCAAACAAGAAGGTTTGGCCCTATAGTCCTGTCAGCTTTTCATTTCCCTATTCAGGTCAAGATGGTCTTCTTGCATGAAATGAAGGCTAGATTCCTCAGGGGTCCGAAAAAGCTCTTTCTGATGGTGGTGCAGGACCCAATCTCTCAATAGGACAGTAACCTGGTCCTATCTGGGTTCACTGGACCTTTTCTTGGAACTCTGAGCATCATGCTGCTTTCTGCACCTGTCCTGGAAGATTGCATTTTTGGTGGCAATTTTGTCAGCAAGACAAATTTTGAAGATCATAGCCCTGACCTCTAAGCATCCTTATACAGTATTAGAACAAGGTACAACTATGACTGCACCTGGCTTTCCTGCCCTATGTGAGATATCTCAATTCCATATCAACCAGGCTATTCTCCTACCAGTCTTCTTCCCAAAATAACACAACACCAATGAGGAGAGGTGACTCCACACTTTTAAGGGGAGCTCTGGCATTTTACATCAGTAGGATTAAATCCTTTTGTAGACCCACACAACTCTTTGTTGCAGTTGCTGAACGAATGAAAGGGCTGCCAATGTCATCCTAGAGAATTTCATACTAAATCATGCCTTACATCCAACTGAGCATGTTACAAACAGCCTTCCTGGCTCAGGTCTCGTCTGCAGGGACACTACCTTGTCTTCTGAACATACTTTTGCATCCCATTACTCTATTATGCAGCAGGCCCAGGATGACACTGACTTTGGCAGAGCAGTGTGACATTCAGCATGCCCATAAACTCTTGCCTGCCCCCCAGGACACTGCTAATAAGTCACCTAATTGGGAATAGACATGAGCACAAACTGGAAGAGGAAAGAATGGTTACTTACTTTTGTAACTGTTGTTTTTCGATATGTGTTGCTCATATCCATTTGACAACTCAGCCTCTTTCCCCTCAGTCGGAGTTCTGGCAAGAAGGAATTACATATTTATACCGGCACATACGCACACTACTGCAGATGGGCTAGAGCCAGTCCTACAGATAATACTAGGAGGAAAATTTCTGGAACCTATGCATGTGGTGTGCACACATCGAACTGGGAATGGACATAAGAAGCGCTTCTCGAAGAACAGACCTTTGTAACCATTGTTCTTTCTTTTCCTGCCTCTGCTATATAATGCTGTCTTTCTGCCATGGGCTATGTTTACACTAGGAAAAGTTAGGTCGACTATGTTAAGTTGACTGAATACGGTCGACTTGGACTTAATGAAGTGGCAACACTTTAAGTCAACTTAGTCCACTTTATTAAGTCGACCTAACTGCCCTTAGGTTGACTTAACAAAGTGGACTTATGTGTCCATACTGGGCTTAGGTCGACCTAAGGAAGGGTAATTATTAAGTTGACTTAAGCTTTCATTAAGTCGACTTAAGAATTTTCTTAAGTCAACTTCATGAAAGCCTAGTGTGGACGCGGCTTAATTTAAGTTGACGTAAGCCTCCTTAAGTCGACTTAAATTACCAGTGTAGACATAGCCAAGGAGCTCATTGCACTGTAGGGATTTAGTTGGCAGTTGCTTTGGCATAAGGAGCTTGTTCTCATTGGACCCCCTTTGGTGAAAGAAACAGGGAGCCCTGTGGCACTTTTAAAGACTAACAAGTTTATTTATCGCATGAGTTTTCATGGGAGAAAATCCCACTTCGTCAGATGCTTTGAAGAACTAACTAACTAACATGGCTACCCCTTTGGAACCTTTGGTGAAAGAGACAAGCTTTGGAACTTACACAGCATTATTCTTCGGTATTTAAGTTTAACTAATCACCATATGCACAGACAAGAAGCTGGTGTCCCAGCTTATTTTAGTGGGCATTTGTTTGCAGTATTGCTTATGATTTTCACTGTTGGGAACCGTGATTTTTCTGCTATGTTGTGCCAATTCGTTTAGGTGCTGCCGTTCTGAGCAACACAGGTGGATGCCTTAAACTGCAAATGAGTTTAAAAACATGTTAGCAAGCCCGCATTGCAAGTGTAATTTGATCTCTATGGGGTTTTGTTAATGGTTACCTGTCCCTGTTGAACCTGTGCTTCTTAAATAAACAGTGATGGTGTGAGATGAGCCGCTTTTCTCCCCACCCGCTGGCAGAGAGAGGCTTAGTGAAGCTGGGAGACTACGGCTTCCCTTAGGCAAGTAGGAGAAGACAGCAGCAGTGCAGCAGGAGGGCTTTCACTGTCTCCTCAAATGGGAAAGGAAGGCATCATATTCCTAGAACTGCTGTTTTTCAAATAAGACCGGGAGGGATGGGTATGCCGAGGTATCCTATATGTCCCGAAGTTTACAGGGTAGCTGGCCTCACTCAGTGGGTCTTTTTCTTGTTTGACTGACTGGTGTCTGAACAGGTGCCCAGTGCAGTAGAAGGCTAATCAGGATAGCTGGCACAACTTTGCTTTCACATTTTAAAAAAAAACATGCTTTGCACAGGAAGTCACTGTGTGGAGATACTTTGCACAGTGATTGAAGGCCATGTAGTGATGAAGCTCTGCACTTTCTATATATATATATATATAGGTTAGGTAAGTTGAAGATCTATGGAACTTAAAGTTGTGCATGTCTGCTGTGAAAATGAAGAGAGGTGGTGTGCTGATCATCAGATAATCATGTTTCTTGAACTTGTTGTATACGATGGCATAAATTTAGAACTCAGTTACAAGAGAGATTTTCCACCGGAGTACATTTTTCAACAGCAATAGCACTGCATTACTAGCATCTGGGTCTGCACCAAAACCCCACCTGAAGAGCCCTCCAACTTATCAGGAACTTTGGATCTGGAGCTAATTGTTACAATTCAGGGCTATCTTTTAGTTGAACTTATTTTTAAATAGAGTAGTAAATGGATTTTGCACACACAAAATAAGTCATTATGGTTCTTGCTTAATATTTCCAATTCTTACTTCACGACTTTAGAGTGTATAGCTCTTTTTCTTTGACATTTCTGAATATTTGCCCTATAAACAAATGAGATTGCTTAGCTTTGAATGAAGTAATAAAATTATTACTATGTAGTATCCACAATTGACAAAAGAAGCAGCTGTTCAGAAGAAAACTTTAAAATGTAATTGGAATTTTACAAGTTAAAGGCATTTTTACTATCAAGATAAAAATTCCTTATCTGTTAGCATGCCATAGTCTGACAGTCTGATTCTTTTTTCTCATTTAGACTACTCATAGAACTACATTTAACTAAATGGAGTTACTCCTAACTGTTATTAGTGAGAAAATGATCAAGTCCTAAGAGAATAATAAAGTATCTAATCTACATTTCACAATTTATTCTGTTTATTTACAGTTCTCTTCATTTCACTTAGTTTGCACAATGAAACTAGAATAGTTGGTTTCACTATTGTTAATAGTTTTACTCTCTGCTTGTCATGTTATTGAATGTTCACAGTGAATGTCTAAACAACGTTTCATTGAGTTTAAAAGAAAATCTGTTGGGACAATTGTCTACATATTATGTTTTTTTTAAAATCAGTTTTAGAAAGAAAAACCTAAATTTGGGAACTAAAATTACTGTCTGGTAGAATCATGTTATTTTGACCAACTATTCATACATAACTTATTTAATATGATGACTAAAAGTATTCAATTGATATAAAAGAGAGAACAAAATAAAGGCAAATGTGTCTATTTGGGTGTGTCTACACTGGCAAGTTAGGTTGACCTATGGATGCTTAAGTCAACCTAAACAAAGCCGCATCCACACTGGACTTTTCTTAAGTTGACTTAAGCATTTCCTTAAGTCGACTTAATAACACCTCCTTTTAGGTTGACTTAAGCCTTAAGTCGACTCCTTAAGTCGACTTAAGGCCAGTGTAGATGGGGATTAATGCTAAATCAACTTTATTAAGTTGACTTAAAGCCAATATAATGGCTATCTCTGCTGTTAAGTCGACTTAACAAAGTCGACTTAAAGTGTGGTCAATTTGTTAAGTCGACTTAATGAGGTCGACTTTAAGTCAACTTAAAATCTACCTCGTTAAGTCGACTTAACAAAGTCAACTTAACTTTGTAAGTGTAGACATAGCCTTTGAAATGGATCAAACAGAATTATTGCCAGTTCTAAAACATAACTGAGCTTTGTTTTTTTGTTAATTCCAAGTGATTTTTGCTTAATTTAGGAGGAAGACACACTACATTATTCAGGAAATATAATCACATTCTGACTACCCTGATGCATTATTCTATGAGTTGCACATTTAATTTAAATAAATTTGTACCATTAAGATAACGTATAAAATCAAACTAAAGTGAGTGTGAGATTAAGAATCTGAAATAAGAAAATGTCTTTGTACTAAACATTTACTTCTCTTTGTTTATTAAACAATTCTATCTTGAATCTTGATCCTATTTTATGCTATTTAGCTCAGAAGTGCATTTATTAAACAGCTTTAGAGCAAGGTATCTTGAATATTATTCTGTCGGAGGCCATTTTACTTTGATTAAAAAGTTGATATTATTATGGAAATTTCTTTTTTGAATATAACATTTTATTTATGGCAATTTTGTTATTTGCAGTGTACCTTCCAAATATTTATAATGCTTTCCCTGGGTGGAAAGTTCATCTGAAATCTCTAACCTTCACAGAACAGGGAGTAAGTCTACAGACTGTCTGGAGTACAAAGGTTATGTACTGTTTGTAAAATATCTCCAGAATAAAAGTTCATTTGGGCCATCAGTGCAAGAAAACAGATTGGACACATTCCTATCCACCTACCCTACAAATGAGATTTCATGTGCTGAAGTACCTTGCTGGGTCTGAAAAAAAATCAGAATATGAGATGGCAGATGGACAATCCCATTACATTTACTTTATTGAGCCTAACACTATGAAGATTAACAAATGCATTCTGGGTACTGTGTATGGCCCTCATCCAGTACTCATCAGTCAATGGAAGTTGTCTTTTCATTGATACCAATGGGATTTATGAGTCCTAACACCCAGATTTTTCAAGGCATATAAGGCATATAAGCATTGCTCTGCTCACCATTACAATGCTTAACAGTGGGATTTTCAAAAATTGCACTTTTGAAAATCCCACTTTCAAAAGTGTCTTGGGCACCACTGATTTCAATGGGAATTAGGCACCAAACACCTCTGAGGCATTTTTGAAAATTCCATTAGCATCTATCTGTATTCATGAGTGACTTAAGTGTACAGCTATTTGGAAAGCCTTCTTTCACAGGAGCTTTATGGCCTAGAAAGAGCAATCATTTAGTTCTTTATAAATAAACAGTTTTATGAGTTCATTTGCTGTTTCCCACAATCATCCTCTTCTGCCTCCATTTTTTAATGCTCCAGAAAATAAACTTCCATCTGTAAAATTTTATAAATAAAACCTGACTGGAGGAACTGCATATCCTCTCGGTTTTATAGTTCATCTCCCTTTTCTGTAAAGTTCTAAAACAATCTTTTTGACAGTAGCAATATCTGTACACTAGTTAACACTTTGTAACAGTTCGTAATTGATCACATGGCTCCTTTAACATAATATGGTTTTGATCCAATGCCCACTGAAGTCACTGACTTCAGCAGGCTTTGGAACAAGGTCTTGAGTGACTGACTATTAAATCTGTCCCTTAATAGTAGTTGATTGATGATTCCTCTGTGAACCTAGGACTCAATGCTGGAAGGCCTTGAGCATCCTCATCAACATGATTCAAAGCTCTTCATGCCATGCACCACCTAGGGTTGGATCCACGGATTTTAAATTAAAGGTTCATTTTGTGGAACATGCAATTCCCAGATATGTCTGCTGAGCAGTATAAATTGGAATATGAGGGACACTTTGTTCCAGTTTTGTTGCACTTGAGGAGCTTAATTTGCAGCATGTTTTAACCGAACATGGAAAATTGCTGTAGAAGGAGATTTTTAGTAATACTTAGACCTCATTATTTTCACATTGCTTTGCAACACAAACATTAATGAATTAATAGCTTTTACAGAGACTCTTAAACACCATTTTCTTACATAAGTCTAATCTAAAGTTATTCATTCAGTTCTTTGAATAGGAGTCCTGCAGAAAGCAAGTAGAATGGCAAATCAGCACTCCTGATTCTTTGTGTCTCCCAGTGCTTGCCAATATCTGTTTGTGGAGTGATGCAACAGTTTGCTAATTAAACAGCTCACAGTGGTGTTTGGAGCAGAACTTGTGGACACTTAGCCAATTGAACAATTTATTGCTGTAATTGAGGGTGTTAGTTGGTGTATATTAACCAGCCTTCCTGTCATGTTTACTGATGAATCATGGGAATAATCCTTGGCCCCTGACTTTTGTATTTAAATGTTCCATAGGTAGTATTGACATTTCAGTGTTAGTGTTCAAAGTTGTTCCTCCAAGGTCAGAACTTTACTTAATCCTATTTTGCAAATTCAGCAAAGTTATTGGCTTGTTTTTGCTGGGGTGGAGGTACTGTGTTAGATGGACAACTGTCCTTTTTAAGCACAAAAAATAAACTTTATTTAGAAAACACTAAAAATCCGTTTTGCTCAGGTGGGGGTGAGGGGGAGGGTGTTGACCGAGCTAAAACTGCTCATTGTAGTTTTAGTATACATAGTGTTAATATAGCAGGTTCTTGGTTTTGTTTTTTCCTTATTCAAGCACTGTCACTTCTGCTATTTCCATCATGATTAAAGCAGACTTGTAGCTAGAATGGCGTTACTGCTGTGGCATGCAGCAGGGACTCCAATGAAGTGACTGAGAAGCATGCAGTTTTAAACACAGATATGTTCAGAGGAACAATGAGTCTTGATGATGATGACAACAAGCTGCTTCTCCCCCTTCCAAAAGAAAGCTGTTTAACTAGAACTAATTGGCCGTTCCTAACGTGCAATTAGCAAGGATATTAATCTAGCCCTGACAGGTGTGAAAATTAGTTTCTTCTAGCCCACTCAATAGACACCATATCTGATAAGCCATGGGGGAGCCTGAAGCAATTGTGATGATGTGCATGCAGTTTAATGTGTCAGAACTGAATAGCCCATTTTTATCAATCACATTTATCTCACTGAATAGAACGCAAGAGAAGCTGATGTGAAGGAAGTAGGCTTAATACAGCACATATTCAGTAAAGGAAATGTTTGTGTCCTTGGTTTTTTAATTAGAACAATGGGTCAGAATTATTCTGAATTTAAATTTAAGCTGTAATGCAATGTAGTTGATTTCCCCTTCATTCTGCAGTCAGCAGTATGCCCCATTCTCCTCTCCAGCTTTCACTGTTGGGTTATTTTGTTTAATTTTTCTTCATTCCGTCTCATGCTGGGCACACAGCCGAGTAAGATGTGGCCCTGATCCCTGACTGGGCCTTCTAAATTCGACCACAATACAGCCATTAAATAGTGATAATTAATAGGCGTCTGGAATTTGGATTCAATAAGTGCTTGAGAAACTTGGGCCGGATCTTCATCTGCTGTAACTTGGTATAGCTCCTTTGCAGTTTTTGTAAATCCAGTTAGCTGAGAGGATTGGGGTCCTTGAATTCAGCAAAACATTCATTATGAATTGCTAAAAGAGTTCCGTCTGAATCTGCAGACAGTTGTGCTAAGTGAGCTTTATCCTTAGAACTAGACAAGGAAATTTTTATTTCCTGTTTTAATTAGAAAGGACTTTCACAATACAAGAATAAAAGACAAAGCCTACCCCAAAGACATACATCTGTTTTACATAAAATGAATGCAGTATAAGTGTGAGAAATTACTTGAAGATGGTCTTGATATTGAGAATATGCAGTGTATGTACCTCATAGTCAGCTGTGGCTTTCTTTGCCAATAAGTTTGGGAGCCTCTATAATTTTTACTCTGTTCTGAGGAGCATGTTGATACTTCCAGAAGGATGCAAAAATCTAGACTTCTGTGATATTTCTTAAAAGTGTGGAAAGATGGGTAAATGGGTAAATAAAGGAAAGGGAGCTGCTCCCTTTTTAAAATATATAGTAGTTTCCAGCATGGCCAGCCTGACCACAGTGAGTTTGTTTTATCCTTCTTAAAAGGCAGAGGCCAAAGGTATATGTTTGACTAGGGACCAGTGATGGGTTAATCTGGCTTGTCACTTGATGTCAAATCTGAGTAAAAATTATGCAGTTTTGCAAGCTGTTGATTTAAATTATCTGAATTACCCAACAGTGAATGAAAGGTCTTGTTAAACTGTATATGTGTCAACCATGTACAATTAAAAAGGAGTCCTGTGGTACTTTTAAAAACTAACAAATTTATTTATTGCATGAGCTTTCGTGGGGAAAAAATGCCACTTCGTATAATTGTCACAGTTGGGGACACTACATTGTGTTGCATTCACCTCCCCACTCTTTTATATGCAAAAAATGGAGCACACTGAAGACATTTGTTCCGTCTTGTTTAGCCCCAAGGAGTTTATGTAGGTTTTGATCATAATTTGATAGTATTTTCATTCCTGTTCAAATCTTCTGTACTAGCAAGTTATTTCAGAACCTACATATGCAGTAATAACATTTCAAAATTACATGAAGAGGTTCTTTCACTTGCAATTTTGGAAGACAGTAATAATGATGGGGAAAAAAACCCACCCTTTCTTGTTTTTACTCATTAACAATATGCTCTGCCTTCTGCCATCTGAGCAGAAAATCACTGATCAAAATAAAATATTACCTAAATAGGTATTAACAGCGTCGTGATAAAAAACCTAAGCTACTCTCGGTGCAACTGCAAAGAAGCAAGAAAATGAATAATAGCTACCACTGTCCTGAGTTTGAAAAGTCAGAGGAAATGGCAACAAGAAAAAGCAAATGAAGATGGATGAAACTCCGAAAGGGTGAAGGAGATGTCCTCCACAGTGGACAGAGATAGACAACTGACTCCTGGGGCACCTCAGCTGTTGCCTTTCACAGATATGTTTTGAAAGGGCAGTGTTTCAGAGGAGTGCTTCCTGTGACCGCCTCACAGCACTTACAAATTCTGTGTGTCGGTCAGTCAGAGGTCACTGCAAGTTGACTCAACTCCTCAAATGGAGAGAAAGCTCTAGGGAAGAAACCATTTAATATCACTGTGTCTCAAAGGCACTCTGGTAGTTCAGATACTCATTTGAGTGTTTTTCTAAATAAAGTTTTCTTCATGGTAAGGGCCTGTAGTTTAGTGTTTTGGCTTCTCCTTCAGCCAGAATGACTGGTCCAAACTTGATTTCTCCCAACTTCATATTTTGTTTTTCTCTTTTAAAGGTTGGATAGAGTTATTTTCTTTAGTTTGTTCCTTTGAAACTCAGGAGTCAGTTCTGGCCTCCGTTGCAGCCCTTAAGTGCTACTGTGATGGCACATGAGGCTAGAGCCCAGTGTGGGACTTTTTAAATCCCACCCTGCCCTGCAGCACCCACTGTCACCTGCTCCCAAATTGTTTCTTCCATTTTTATCCCACTTTCACCTGCAAAAACCTTCAATCCCACAAATCCCTCAAGGAAGACAGACTCCCCCATGCTACTTTTTTTTTAAAAAATGGTCAGTTAACATATTATATATGTAGACAGCATTCAGACACATTTTTAATCACTAAAAAAATAAAACAGATCTTCCTTTTTTTTAACCTTTATTTAGAAAGAAAGAAAGAAAGAAAGAAAGAAAGAAAGAAAGAAAGAAAGA
>ML685895.1:2172709-2279122 GCA_007922175.1 Pelusios castaneus
AGAAAGAAAGAAAGAAAGAAAGAAAGAAAGAAAGAAAGAAAGAAAGAAAACTGCTTTACATTGCTGAAATTCTATTTATGACAAACTGCTGTCATGTATATATTACACAGAACATCAAACAAATTGCACCCCAATTTTGCCTTAAAAGGTGCAGATGTTTTTAATGAATATAAAAAGTAAGTTGTTTAAAAAAACCTTGCTCTGTGTAAGCATCATTCTTAGAACTTTGAAATATACCATTCAAGCTATTTATGTCAGGATTGTTACTGTTGTTTTGTAAAACATTTAACAGAATGTCAATTTTAAATGTATTTTTAAAAGAGGCTCAAAATAAATGTAGGTCTATTAACACTTAAATTGATTGAACTTACATTCTGGGGAGAGAAACCCTCCCGGGTGACACAAATTACAACGACCTAGGCGCTGTCCACGCTGGCGCTATGTCAGGAGGTGCTCTCCTGCCAACATAGTTTCTGCTGTTCATGGAGGTGGAGTAATTGTGCTGACGGGAGAGCGCCGTCCCCTCAGCATACAGTGTCTTCACCAGACTTGCTACAAAAGTGCGGCTGCACCGGTCATGTGGTGGTTCTAGGGTAGCCCTGCACTACGTGATTGATAATAAGGTCAACTTAAACAGCAGGCAGGGGTATCTAAACTTGCATTTTGTTTTCCCGCAAATTACCAGTCTGGTTTTTTGTCCACCCAATCCTGCCCACAACAAAGTACATTTTACCTGCGCCTGCTATTATAGCAGTGGATCCTGTGGGATCCCAGTCCTGCTGCAGAGTCCTACATAGGGGCATACTAGAACTGTATGGCAATGGTTTTCAAGCTTAGGGTCAGGACCCAATACTGGATCACAGACCCTCAGGTACTAGGCTGTGGCTCCCCCTGCTGCAGCCACCAAAAGACAGGAATGCATTGGTCAGTTATGTGATTGTTGGGTTGGTGGTAAAAATAATTTTTTTTTTCAACTGGGTCCTGAAAAAAAAGTTTGAAAACCACTGCAGTATGGGATTGTAGGGGGAGCAGAAACAGCACTTTTGCAATCCCCAACCTATGCAGCATGCTGGGCCAGAATCTATCAATGGTAGCATATCGTGCCTAACGCTAGAGATATTCTGAGCAGCATGTGAAGAGGCTGCCATAACCCCCGCAGCTGCCCAGAATCCAGAGTGTGTGAGAGAGGTGGAGCACATTCTGCATAGTGTTGTGTGTAGAAAATATAGACAGTTAAAATGTAGGTTGTAAAACTGTGGAATCAAGACTAGAAATTCCTTGTGGTGTATCTGATGTTTGTGTGTATAATGAAAGTCCCATCTATATATTCAGTGGCAAGCCAGTAAGATTCTACAGCTCTCTTATGTTGCAAGCTGGAAATAGAGCAACTTCATTAAAATTAAATTAAATTAAAATAATAAATATGAAAATGAATGATAGAAACAGTACAGTACCCTATTACTTTTATATCAATTGCCATATATTTTACACTGCTCCCAAATTTTTTGATTTTCAATGTGTGGAAGACCCTGGTCCAAATGGAGCTAGAGTAGGATATCGATGCATTGATTTGCTCTTGCATCACATCCCACAACCAGGAGAACTAAACCAGGAGGCCTAATTTGTTACAATATAAACTTGGATTCCAAACCAGAAGGCCTAATTTTTTACACTATAAACTTGGATTCTAAACACAAGAATTGGGAAAGTTTGGATTCCGAAGCTCCTTGTGAAGCAGTTTGAAATCTATAGCAATGTCTGCTGTTCACAAATTATACTGTCCCTGTGAGTAACACTTTTTTTTTATGCTCTGGATATGTGAATAGATCACTAGGCACTTTCAAAACTATTTTCTTGTGTTTTCCATAAAAGTATTCCATTAACTAAATCTTTTCAGAAAAGAAACTTACAAAATTGTAGACTTAACATTGCCTTGGCAAATTATTTAGGGGGAAGTAAGAGGGCATAACGAGGTTATGGTATTGATGCTATACATTTCCTTTATTCTTGTAGTTAAAAGGAAATTATAAGGTTGTTACCTCATAGGGTGGCCTGTGGAGTTGAACTAAAAAGAACCTTTAAATGCACTAAAATTCCCCTTTTGGTAAAGGAAGAAAATGCACTGCAGAGACACAGGATATCTTTAATTTAAAGAGTTGGTTTAGGTATATTAATTTGAGTTCAAAGCATCTTTCAAAGGGTATGATGCCCACATTTTTAATTTTACCTAATACTGAGCATCTGGTGTGGACTGGTTTGTGGTGCTGAGAGCGAAAGGAAATACATTATTCATAGATGAAAGGAGTGATGAAGAATCACTGTCTTGACTAAAAATAGCCTTTTTCCACCAGTTAATATCAGCTGGAGGTTTGATTAAATAGTAAATGTTTAAAAAGAGACAATAATTAAGTGTGACTGTTTCCTCTCGGAGGCCAGGCCCAGTGGTGAAAGTTAAGTATTGTCCTTCAGATAAGGTCCTGAAAGCAGTTTTCCTGGATGTCCATTCAGCACTTCTGTAAAATGTCCTCTCTGGGTGCTGAGCTGCAGACAGACATAATCCAGGCCTATTCACAGGGCAGTAGCAGCTTTTGGAGATGTAGCACTGGAGGATTTTATGGCTGCATATCCGATGCCAGCTTCCTCACCTCTTTGGCTACAACTCTAACCCAGAGGCTTAGCGATTCCAAGAGACAAATGGGTTTAAATTAAGAAATGGCATTGACAGCGATAAAAATCAGAGTATGTCCAGTAGGCAACATGAGTAATAAGACTATAGCCTTATATCTAATAGGGATATTGGGAAAGCTCTGTAGCCATCCAGCTTCATGTGTGGATCTGCAGAATCAAAACCAAGGGAAATGAGTTAAACAAGCTTTTTCTGTTTTATATTTCAAACTTGTAAAAAAAATTTTAAATGTATATTTTGCTATCAGCACAAATACAAATTCCTTGTATGCCTCCCAATATTCCAGTGCACAGTAACTAGCCACAGATACTTTTAGATACAAGGATTATAATACTAAAGATTTCTTTAGTGCTTTCTCTCCTATTACAAATTTTAAAGATTACCTGATTAATCTTTGCAATCACCCATTGAGCCAAAGAAATATAAATGTTCCCATTTTACAGATGGGGACACTGACTCATTGGCAGGTTAAGTAACTTACTGAAAAGCCATAGAAAAAAATCACTTTTAGTACTCAGATTAAAAATTAGGAGTTTATGATTCTGCGGCCTGGTTTTAAACCAGGCCACTCTGCTCTCACTGCACCTTTTTGAGGGAGGTAATTATTCCCATTTTATAGATGAGGAAACTGAGGCACAAGGAGGTTAAGTGACTCACCAAAAGCCACACAGGAATCCTGAGCCAAAGCTGAGGATTGATCCTAGATCTCTTGACTTCAGGGCCTGTGATTTAACCATTAGACTCTACTTCCTCCTGTTATATTATAAAGAATTTACAGACACACTGCCTATTAAATGCAAAAGTGAAGATCCATTGTTACTTGTGCAAGTGTTTTTATGCTTTCTCATTAAGCCTGAAGAAAAGCTGCACTACAGCTCTCATTTCTACCTGTAGAGCCTAGTTCTAAAGTTTTAAAAAAGTTGGGCTTGACTGTGGAGGCCAGTCTGGCACCTACCTCTGCTGGAAAACTTAGTAAAACTCTAGCCTTCTGCTACCCACAGACCAGAAGAATAAAATCTGAGCATGCCCACTGAGCATATTATCTAAATCTGCAGGGTGTCCAGAGATTTCTTCACCTCAACAAATTTCTGGGTGTTTCGAACCTTTCAAACCTGGAAATCTCAATGTATGTTCAACACATTATGCGGTACATACCTAAATGATCAAGAACTGATTACTTTAAAAAGTGAGAGGGAAGGCTGGAGGCTGTTAAATAACAGTGGAACAAACAGTGATTTGTTTGTCAGTTTTCTTAATCACGAGAGTCCTGTACACAGACTAACACAGCTACCCCTTTGGAATTTTTCTTAATGTTTGTCATCCAATTATATGTCATAAGGGCCTATTCGGTTTTGAAACAATTTTTGAAATGCATCATTTTAATTATTCTTGGAAAGCAAATATTTTACTGAGCTTCTCACCCAATAAGCTCTTATAAATATTGCTGAAAATTACATCATTTCATTTATATTTATCAGTTTATTTTAATGAAAACTGAATCAATAAGCCCTCAGATAAGAGTTTAAAATAAAGGATGATTGAGAGTCAATTGCTTCCATATTTTGAGCCTATGACTTCCAAAATCAAAGGCCTGCCCTAGTAATCCTAATGGATTGACTTCCAAAATTCCTTGGATTTGTACTACTGGACTTGACTCCCTCCAGAGCTTAGCTGAATCCCTGTAGCTAGATTTTCAGGTTTATATGCTGTAATACCACTTAGTCCAGCTGTAAATTTGTGATGGCTAAATTAATACAATGTTATAGGAAAGACCCCAGTATACCTAGGAAAGTCCTAGCTTGTATTTCAAATACACAAGGGGAAAATGGGCTTTTCAATTAGTTGTGTGACCTGATTGAAGAACAGCCCCATGACTAACAAAGCTTTATCTGTAGTATCAGCTTGCTCCTCAGCCAACAGGACAAATAGTGATTCTGTGGTTGGTCATTAACGGGCTAGCCATCGGATGGGGGTTTTGTTCTTAAATGGGTACTTTGTCTTATCCCTGCTGTTTAAGCCCCCTCCAAGCCCTCCTCACCTGTCATATCTGTCATACATTTAATTCATCATGCTCCCTGGTCAAAAGCTATCCTGATAGCATCAAAAGGCGAGGAGGGAGCTTCTTATAACTTTACTGATCAAAGGAGATTACCAAGCAAATAAGATTTTAATGAAGAAGGCAGGTTTTTTAAAAAGAATTTACTGCATTGTGATTCACTAATATCTAAAGGTTCATTTTCTCCCCTGGCACTGCAGAATTGTATTCCAAACTACGGTGAAAGAGGAACAGTTGTTTTTGATTTTTAACTGAAAACTGGGTTGGACAAGATCGAGGAAAGGCTTATTTCTGTCACTAAAAACTCCATTTTTTTCTGTAACAGTGCAAGCAAACTCTTTTAAAAATAACAATTATGCTACAAGGATGACAAATGTACCCGTAATTATTTGCCATCAAACCCTCATCAGTATGTCCATACTCCCTTTGCTCTTTGGCCTAGCTTTCTAGAATACTAGTGACAGTATCTGTGTAACCTTGGCAACACTGTAATCACTTCAGAGACAAACCGAATGGGCAATTTACCGTTCCAGAATTGGACACAAAGATATTTCTGTGATGAGTACGTTATAAATCCCATAGATGAAGAAATGCACCTTCTGTGTTTGCCAATATTTTGTCAGGAAATTAATCTGATATGGAGCGAGTGGGGGTACCAGATGCCTTTTGCTTACATGTTTACAATGAAAAACACCAACAGCATTCTTGCTATTTTTGTGTGCTTTTTAATAAGCTTCTAGTATGTAATATTCACTGTACAGTACACCAATTCAGGCTTCATTTCAACTGAAATTTTAGTCCTTCCATCCTGTGTCTACCTAAATCTAGATTAGTACTCCAGAACAGTTAACTCCATTTTCTAATAATTTAAAAATAGCCATTGCTCAGTTTATATATAACAGATGCTGCTGCTACTTAAGTGGAGTAGTAGAGTATTGAGTAGCCTCTGTCATTCAAAAATGCAATTAACTTCAGAGATATTAAACTGAAAATGTAAATCAGAAATTCCGTAACAATTTAATCTTACTGCAGTACATTGCCAAATGTGCACATAGACAGCAAAACTACTTAATTTATTTTAAAGCTTTCCATAGTGATAAAAATTCTCTAAATGCTAAGTGTAAATAAAGGAAAGGACAGTTACTTCTACTATCACAAAAGTTGCCATCTTTTATGGAAAGATGGGAAAACTTATCAAATAGTTTCTACAGAGAATTTAAAATATACAGTCCAGATCCTCAGATTTTGAAATCCATAGAACTATGCCAGTTAACGATCTGGCCCATGTAGTTTTTAGTGTCTATGCCTAGTTAAATGTGTGAGGAATGTGAAGGAGATAATGAAAGCCTAGTGGGCTTGTTATTCCTTATCATTTCAGGGGTGGAAACTTTGATTTTCACTTTCCATCCAAAGACACTCAGAAACCACAATTTGCAGGACTTTAACCTGAATATGGATTACATTATCTGTTTAAGGATTTAAACTGCGTGGACTAGGGCCAGACTTTTAAAGGTTAAGTGCTTAATAAATGCATCTAAAAATCTGCCCTTATGTCTTCAACTCATGTACACTGGAGTAGCTTCAATAATTATGCTGATTTACCCCACCTAAGGATCTGGACCCAAAAATCTTGCTAGATTTGGTGTTGACCTCATATGATTTTGGTGACGCTGAAACCTAATTTAAGTCAACTGCTATTTCAATTTTCAATAGTTCCTGGGAAGGCCCTTTTACACTAGAAGTGAAACCGAGTTGTAGTGGCTGATGTAAGCGGTATGAAAAACTGTACTGTGGCCTGAGTATCTGAGCCCTTGCCTGCAGTAGGGAATTTTATCCATAAGGTGACAACAGGTACAGCTGAACCAGAACGGAAAATAATTTTATTTATAAGTATTTACAGGATCAAACCATGTTCAGCACCATTTCAGAAACCAGCTTTACTTGGAATAAGGAATACTAGGTCTTTCTTATAATGTTACTCTCAATCAGCTGCCTCAAGCTGATGGCTGAACTAAGTGGAATTAGAGTTGGGAGCAAGGCATGTTTTGGTCATGTCTACTGTTCCAGCAAAGCTGTTTGCAGAAATAGTTTACTTACACCCATTGCTACTAAAAATGTACAGACAGGAAGGGTCAGGGATTTTTACCACCTTGTCAACCAGACCTGCTTAGAGTAATGCCTAGTCTCCATGGGTATGTCTACACTGGAGTCTTAGGTCAATTTAAGGAAGGTTAAGTCGACCTATAGACTCCTGCGTCCACGTTGGGCTTTTATTAAATCAACTTAAGCACTTCCTTAAGTCGACTTAATAACACCACCTCTTATGATCAACTTAATGCTTAAGTCAACCTTATTAAGTCGACTTAAGCCAGTGTAGATGGGAAAAGCCCTTAAATCGACCTAATTGGCCTCCAGGCCCAGTGCAATGTGGGA
Source organism: Pelusios castaneus (assembly GCA_007922175.1). NCBI lineage: Eukaryota > Metazoa > Chordata > Testudines > Pelomedusidae > Pelusios > Pelusios castaneus. The sequence continues at coordinate 2,179,885 of ML685895.1, forward strand.
CAGCTACCCACAACGCACCACTCCTCTGTCGACCTAGCACCTGCCAGTGCGGATGTAGGCAGTCAACAGGAGTTTTCAGTGTGGACTCTCAAAGTCGACTTAACAAGGTTGACTTAACAGAGCCTCCAGTGTAGACATACCCCATGAGAACACTATAGATTAAACTAAATCAGTTTAGATGAAGTTCAGTTACAGACGTGATCTAAATAAGAGCGTTCACACAAAGGGGTTGCACCAATTTTAGTCAAATAGCTTCTAAACCTATTTAATTAATAAAAAAAAAATTGTGCAGACAAAGTCTAAGCTTAACTAACACCACGATAAAGCCACCAGAACCTGCCAGAGAACTCCCACTAGAGTTCTCATCAGCGCCAACACTGATTTAAATGGGAATTATTTGGTAAAATTCTCTGATGTAAACACAGACAATGTGTGTTAGACACGCACACAACATATTTAATTAATGCAGTTGTAAGGATTTTCCAGCTTCAATGCACAGGAAAAACTCATTTTCATTTTCTAAATGCAATATATGTAACAGCACCAGTGATTAAATTACAACATAGACTACCCCCCTTCTCAAATTAGGAGCACAGTTAAATTATCTGGTACTTTGTTGGTGGACTAAACAGTCCTAAACTCTTTTGCAGTGATTATTGGTCTTAATAGATATTGGCAGGACTGAACTATTTATGTGAGGAAGTGCCTTTTAAAATAATGAAAGTTCACATGTCAACATAGAAATCAAATGGGAAAATGATTACTTTGCTTATATCTATAAAGCTAGTCTCTTTCAGTAAGTTCATAAAATGTTCTGTGGTTGGAGTTTCATGTAAAGACTTTATTTTAAAGTGCTTTCTTTCCAAGTTAAGTCTGTCTACAGAAAATTTACCCCGTGTTTCAAAAACTAAAAAGAAAAGCAGTTTAATCTTATAACCATTCAAAACAATATTTTTTCCCCAGCCAGATAGTGAGTGATATAGTTTGAAATTATCTTCTGAAATTAGGCAAAAATTTCCTTCTCTAGCATAACAAAGTCACTGTGCCAACACTCAGTAATGCAACCATCAGCTGTTCTTATAGGTCATACTTTATTCTCTGTAGCAAAGCTTTGTTGGAAGGGGAAAAAAACAGAGAGAGAAGCTCTTTAGAGCCTTTAATGACGCGTGCCAAACACGTGGAAGGTAAATCCCCTAATTCAGTCTATTCTTCCAGCATTCCCTGGCACACAGCCAAGCTAAATATTTCTGCTGGATAAAAAACACACTCTTGTACACAGCACTCTTTACAGGGTGGCTGTCTACTGTAGCAGAAGGGGCTTCTCCACGGGGGAAGCACCGCAAGAGCTGACATGTGTGTTCTCTTATCTATTTATTTATTTTTATTAAAAGGGGTCTTTATGGTCTGTGATTGGATTAACTTATTGAACCCTGGAGGAAGAGAAAAAACAAATTGGGAAACTGGTTTAGCGCCCCCACCTTTTTTGTCATCTTCTTTTGGGATTTCCTGGCTAGCTGCCACCTTGAGTCTGTTCTTTAAATGTTCTTTAGATAAATCAATTAAAAAGGCTTTAATATTTGGGTGATTGGAACACAACATATGGACTGCTGATGCTGGTGTCATGTGGTGCTTGCAGTGAACTGAATGATTAACAGAGGTGTTAGTTTCTTTGGATACATTGAAGAGCAGAATGTAATTGGAAGCATGGACTTTAATAGCATTGCTGCTGGAGCGTTTTTAACAAACTTGTCCCTTGAAGTTATTACACTTCTGTAAAAAGTTACTATATGCAGTAATATGCAGAATACCCTGTGCTGTGAGTTGGGGGTGGGGAGGGAATACAGAGTTAGGAGTGAAGGAAGGACTGTATTTCAGCAACCAGCATATACTTCTGAGTTTGATATTCAGTTATCATTAGATCCTTGTACAGTGATTGGACTTAATAATGAGGTTGGTAAAACAATTCACATGTGGGGCTACAGCATACGTTACTGGGAAACCTAGCTCCAAAACCTGAACTGGATTTTCTTACGGTTTCTAGGGGCACTCCTGGCGTCCTTAATGAAACAGTGCCCATTTACACCACCTGAGGATCTGACCCACCAGCGTCTAAGCACATCCCAAAGATAGCAAGCACAGACATATAAGAGAAAATGCTAACTAGGTTGCACTACTGCACACTTAGTCTGTTTGTCCATGTTTTGACACCCACTGGTGCTGGCATCTTTTCCTGAAAGAACCAGTTATCTGTACCGATGGCTGGCAAAGCAGTGAATTTCATTGCCAGAAAAAGACATGACATGGAAGGTAGAATGAACTCAAATTTTATACTGATTTAATTATCTTGATTAGGAGTATGATTTTTACAAAGCTAGTTAACTCAGTTCAACCTTTAGTATGGATGCACATATATCAGTAGAAAGGTGCTTTATATTTCGTAAAACTTATTATTCACCTTTCTTTATGTAATCTTCCCCTGCTATAACTTCATCCTAATGGGGGGGGGGGGGGGTGGATGATACCAATGTTTTAGGTTTTAAATACTTTCCTTTGTGTCTATTGTATTGGTAGTGACTGGTGAAATTCAAACTTCAGCTGAATCACAAAAGTGGTTTCTTGGTTTTACCCAAAACTTTTGAAGTTTGCTTTAATTTTCCCTTTCATTTTATATCCTGATCTTGTTAGTTTTCTTTTCCTTTTCTTTCCCCAACTCCACCTGATTTCTCTCTTCTTCTTTCAATCTGCCCATGTCATGCTTTTGGCTTTTAACCCATCATAAGATCGGAAAGTGTGGCAAATCCATATAAAACAAGTTCCCTGTAACTCTTGCATTGGAAGGGTTTCCCCACTCAAAAACATCTATTACACATATGTCTATCAGTATATCTGTGGCCATACATTACCATTCTTCATATCTGCATTCAGCATGCTAACCCTGTAAATTAGTCCTGGTTAGTGATAGTCTATAGCGAATTCTGCAATCCACACTTTCCAACTTCCAGAAAGCTCTCTACTTGTTCCCCCACTCCATGCTCAAGTCATTATTTTGATTACTGTGGGAAAGATCTAGCAAAATGGTGACTATTGCAGCCTGCTATAAAAGTAATTAGGCTTTGGTGAATCTAGTTCTCCTCTAGGGCCTCATGTAGACTAGAATTTGGAAGATGTGAACTATCACATGTTAACACTCCATGATCAATTTACCAGATGGAAAAAAACATACTGCCTTATCTACACTGAGTTATAAACATGTGTGAGCTAATACCTTCCAAATCCTGGTCTAGACAAGGCCTGATAGACCATTTCACAAGAAGTTAACCTACTTAACTGAGAGTCCTGTATTTGCAGATCTAACTACTTTGCCCTGGGTTTTGCTACTTGCCTTGTCTAAGAAGGGAGCAGATATCTTGGTTAACCATGGGTCGAGAGTCACCCTCTGATATTGCTGGTTTATGATCTATTAGTTGCCTTGAATTGCCATCAGAAAGGAACTGGCAGCCAATGGAGGGTACAGAGCAGTGGTGCTCTGCGACTTACCCTGCTAAAGAAGTTGGCCTCCACATAGCTAACTAGAGGTCAGAGAATGTGCGACATTCACATCAGGAACATAAAGGCAAGAAACAGGAAATATTGTCTGAGATGCTGGACCTCACCATAGGAAAGATAGGGCATAGCTACTACAGTGATGAGTAGGATGGAAAATGTTTGCTTATGGATTATTTAAAGAGTGAAGGGTATGATTTGAATATGGGGGTGTGAATCTGTTAGAAGTTATATAGATAAGAAAGGAAGACTAGGCTGGAGATTGGAGCTTCATCCAAACAAAACCAAAGACATTCAGATTCGAAAACATCTAAAGTTTGAGCTTTATTCTCATAAACTCGTCTTCTCCTTTGCTTTCCCTGTCTCTTACTGATAAAATAGAAGCAGATTCATGAAAAAAAAAATCACAGTTTGGGTCAGAACTGTCCTATTGGAAGACACTTGCAGATTAGTTTACTGTTTTTGTTTGCATATCATAGAGGATTAGGGTTGGAAGGGATCTCATGAGGTCATCTAGTCCAATCCCCTGTTCAAAGCAGGACCAATCCCAACTAAATCATTCCAGTCAGTAATTTGTAAAGCCAGGCCTTAAAAACTTCTAAGGATGGAGATTCCTTCACCTCCCTAGGTAATCCATTCCAGTGCTTCACCTCCCTCCTAGTGAAAAAGTTTTTCCTAATATCCAACCTAGACCTCTCCCACTGCAACTTGAGGCCATTGCTCCTAGCTCTGTCATCCACTACCACTGAAAATAGCCTAGTTCCATCCTCCCTGGACCCTCCCTTCATGTAGTTAAAGGCTGCTACCAAATCCCCCCATATTCTTCTGCAGACTATATTAGCCTTGTTCCCTCAGCCTCATATAGGGTGCTGCTTATAGATTTGTACATCATCAAGAGTAAAAAAAAAAATTAAATTAACCCAAAATAAATGAGAGCAGAGGATTTATGGGGCAAATTTAGGATTTTTTTTTAAATATACATTGGTTTTAATATTTCATACACTTCCCACATAGATTTTCAGGGATGCTTTGAAAGGAGCTTTCTGCCTGTAAAGACTTGAGCCTGCCCAAAAGATGGGGACTGTTTTGTGTACAGATTTAACTGAAATGGATTATGGAAAGAAAGTGGTCATCTTGTGATGGGGGGTTGAGAGGGAAGGAAGAAACGGGAACTGCATGGTAGCTAACTCCCTGTTGTTTGATTTGAGGGAAAGTAATACTGAGAATTCCGTAGGAGGAATATGAAGGATAAATGATCTCAGATTAAACTTTTGAAACCTCTTTTAATTTACCATTTTGATGGCAAAATTCAACATTTTAGGGCACTGGTTTACCATGGATTTTCATTCATTTCAAGAAACCTATTATCTTACTTTACTAACAGCGCTTTGACTGCATCCCCTTTTTCTGTGAGCAGTTAGGGAGTTTGTTAGCCTACACTGGTTTTTCTAAATATGATAGTTTTTAGCTATATTTTGGGAATCGTCTGCCATGGACATAGAAGATACTTTTTAAACAAATATTTAAACATTCTTGGTTAAACAAAAAAGCAGAAATCCATGCACAACCACGCTTTACCTTATGATTATTAAGTGAAGGTTAAATGACTAAGGACTCAATTCTGCAATTTGATTCATGCGGGTTGATTCTTATGCCCATCCTGAACAACGCAGCTGTGCAAAACTCCATAATAGTCATGATAAGATTGTAAGCCTCAATTGAATATTCCTGAGACTGGGAGCTTTATCTCCTATATTTGTGTATAAAAACATGCAGTACTTTACAATTAATTTAATTTAATTCTAGTGTGTTTAACTGAAACTATGGAAATAAGAGTAGCAGCCTGAGGAAACTAGATTGTTATATATCCAAGTCCTTATATATGATTTGTATATTCTGCTCATTTTACCATTCGCGTAAAAAGAGATTTGTGTATAGAGGATAAATAACCTGAAACATGCTGTATTGTAGACAGGACTGGTAGCACCACCTATTACTAAGATAGACCAGCACCTCCCATTGTAAGACCTTCTGTTATTTATAACTTCGCTAATTTTTAACCATTTGGTTGGAAAGTTTCCATGTTGGAGTGTGCCTCAAGATAATGGGATGGCGGGGGGAAGCAGATATTTCAGCCAAACTGGGTTAGCTATTTAGGAGAACCAGACCAAAAACCCCACATTTTACCCATGGTTTGGAGCAGGTACTTGGCCGTGAGGTGGACTTTGTGTCAGGGATATGCCTTTTGACCTCCTCCTGAAAATCCCCCCAAATTTAGCCAAGTTATGTCTATGAAAACTTGCAGTTCACTCATCTCTGTAGTGACTTCTTAGATTTTAGTAGCTAAATTTCTCAAAGATTCTGCATGCACCAGGCATGCTCCAGCCCAGTGCTGATCAGGACTTTCCCTCCAATTGCACCTCTTGTGCTGATACAGACCATGTTGGGTTTGGGTCAGACCACCTGATCAGAAAGCAAGGAGACTATCCTGTCTTGTCCTGTCAGTAACCCCAGGTAGGCCCAGGCAATGTGGAGGAGGAAGCTGACTGCAAATGCAGAGGGCGGAAGAGTCAGATCTGGAGGGTGGCCAGGGGTGAATACATTGGGTTAGAGAGGTAGACATTAGAATTGGAGGCTGGCAGGGGCTGGCAGAGGGTATCTGGGAGTTGGGAAGCGGCTGAGTTTGGCTGGGGACAGACTCTGGGACAGGGAGCCAGGAGAAGGACTGCAACTGATTGGGCAAGAAGACTTGAGATTAGGAGCTGGGGTGGGGATGGAGACTGAAAGCCAGTAGTGCTGGGGAGGGGAGGCTAAAATTGCGTGAGGTGCTGGGGAGACAGGGACTGACTAGGCAAGGACATGGAGAACCAGTTGAGCAAGGGAAAGGTGGTGAGATAGAAGGAAGACACATCTGACAAGGAACCTGGATGTGAGGAGGAGATCAGGGACTGAGAGCAAAGAGACTGAGGCAATAAACTGAGAGGAGGGAACACTGGGATTGGATGAAGAGCCCAGGGAAGGAGACTGGGAGTCCGGGGTATGCATTTCATAGGGGTGTTGTGAAAATAAATCCACTGTTGTTTTTGATGCATTCAACCAGAGTAGTGACAAGTGCCATAGAAAAGCCCCAAATTTATAATTCTGTCTTCCTAGTATGGCTCGAATACTGTGTGCAGTAAACAGCGCCTTGTGCCACACATTGAATAACAAGGAGAAAACAAAATATTGAAGAGCTGCTGATTTAGCTGAGCATTATCGTATATGTGTATGCACAGAATTAAAGCTACACATGCCGATGTATATCTGGCATTTCCTCACTTCTGAGTGCTTAACTTTCCAACCGTAATAATGCCCTTTTTAATGTAGTCGTTATGTGTAGTTTTATAATATAACATGGCTTTTTATGTTAGGCTACTGTTTTACAAATCTGATGGCTAATTACCAGTCTTTATAAAACATCAACTCAAGGAGGGAAAAGCAGAAAAATTAACTGCTGGAAGTTGAAATTCTTCTTTCCCTGTGTTTGTACAGACTGCTCTATTTTTAAACCTTTTGAAATCACACTCACGGATGTCTTTCTGCTCAGAAAAATACCTTTGTACAGATACTGTTGACCCCCAATGGAAATAAAATCTGTAAATTAGAGAAATATACCTACCTTATCAGAAAATCTACAGTACTGCTGCAACTGTCAAGGAAAGTACTAATAAATCTTTTAAAAAGGACTTTAGCTTTCCATTCCTTTTTAATTTTTAATTTCAGCTGTTGTTATTATTTAAATAATTAATGAGATGGCTTCTTTAAAAATAGCTACTTCATTCAGTTTATCTGTAAATGGAAGCTAGTATATTCCTTCAGTTTATATAAAATTGGAGTTGAGCAAATGTCACATAACAGACCACTTACTCAGTTCTGGTCTTCCTTTGGTTCGTGAATTCTCCTTGAGCAGATTACAGTTTTCACACATGTATTCAACAAATTTAGCTGAATAACTTTAACAATAATTTGTTTGGTCTGGTGGGTATTTGTGAACAATAAAAAAACCTGAACTGTTGGTTAAGTTTGGTTGGACACACTGACTGATGATGTTTCTGTTCCCTGACTGCATGAGCATCACGCTCAGAATTTTGTTTTAATTCAAATACACATTTGCCAATTCAAGATTTGCTTTGTGCAAATATTGTCAATGGTCTGATCCAGAACCCAGGGAAATCAAAGGAAGTTTTTTTCATGAATTCCACTTGGCATCAGATCAGTCCCTCTGAGGTTTTTGTGGCAGTCAACTAAAGTATTGGTGGAAAGTGAATGGAAAACAGGTGCAGACACAACAGAACAATTTTTGAGGCATTAGCCATCAATGCTCTGCGTCATGGGTCAACAGGTAGGGAAAAGGACAACTACTCAAACGCCAACTCATATTTTATATCTCACATTATATTCTTTGGGTCACCAGATAGTTCAAAACAGAAAAATTATTTATAGCATATGTCTATTATTGTGTGTAATAGGTAATCAACTGTCCCATACGCTATCAATGAAAATAGTATGGGACAGTTGTGCCAACAAAGGCATTTTTGAGCTCTAAATTCGGAGGAGCTATTTTTAATTAAAGGTGTTATTGAATAAGTCCTATCCTCATATAAAACAATGGGGGCAACTAGGTGCAAAAAGGGTATTGTGCAATGTTTTAATTTGCCTTCATTTTAAACCCTCTTGCATATCTTAAAACATTATGACAATCAGAATTATCAGGCCACCAGGATGAGAGGAGTTTGTTTTGTTAATTGCTATTGCTAAGCCTAATTACTGAATGGGGTGGAGTAGATGTGAAGGGGAGGGGAAATCTGCTAGCAAGAGGAAATTCTAAAATCCTAGGAGCTGTTTCAGGGAGGGTTAGATGAGAATGTGTGTGTGCGAGAGTGAGAGCGCGGGTGTGGTGTGTATGTGGGTGTGCATGTGAGTGAATTATAGACATTCCACAGGGACTAAAATCCTGGGATGTATGAACTGGAGACTGGGAACCTGTTCCGGGTAGATACACGGAGGTACAGCTAAACAAGGAGATGTGCTCTATTTGTTTTTGCGCATTAGCTAATATCGTGTAACATTATGACTACCTATTTTAATGTTAGTTTCTTAGTTTCATGTTTAGTTGCATGTTAGAAAGGCCTGTTAAATGTACTGTGATATTAACTCTTGATATTACTGAGTTGTTGGGATTAGTTTGCTTTATATGTAGCTCATGATTTATATTGGCATTGCATATTTCCTTTAACCATTTTTCCCTGCCATTTTTATTGTAGCAAAGAGATACTTTGCTAAATAATTGTAATTATTTAGAATGATTTGTGATGAAAAGTAACTGTCCAAAAAAGCCCTTTTTTGCTTGGTAGTGTTTTAATTAGTTTGAATGTCCTGTATTACACTAGAGTCCTGTGGCACTTTTAAAGACTAACAGATTTATTTATCGCACGAGCTTTCGTGGGAGAAAATCCCACTTTGTCAGATGCTTTGAAGATAGGAAAGTTACAGAGTGGGAGGAAATTAGGCTATGTACACACTACCATTTTTAACGCGCAATAATCCTCTTCCGCATTAATTCTCCCGTGGCTGTTGTTGCGCGAGATCGCGTACACACTATGCTTGCTCTAACGGAACAAAGCCCCCCCCCTTCTGAGCGCAGTCCTCCAGGAAAGCGAAGGGGATTGTGGGTACGTATCCCAGAGTCCCCAGTATCATCTCCCGTGGTGCATTCCGCTACTGACGCTACCCAGCGGTTGCCAATAGCAACGAGCGCGAATTTCAAATTGAAGCAACCTTCTTCTCGGCACTGCCTTTTCAGAATCGACATGGATTCAGCTGTGATCTTGAATGCTGCCTTCAGCATTGTGAACACAGCCCAGATTCTGTTGCGGTTTGCCTTTGGCTATGATTCGGAGCATGACACGGATGACTCGGTCTCGGATGATGACAGCATTGAAAACAAAACGGACATTCTGATCAGTTTCGCGGACCAGCAACACAGCCTGAACCGCCGTGTTTGGTCCCGGCAGACGAGCACAGACTGGTGGGAACGAATCGTCCTTCAGCTGTGGGATGATGATCAGTGGCAACAGAACTTTAGAATGCGGAAAGCCACATTTATGGAGCTATGCCAGGAGCTTGCCCCTGCCCTTCGATGCAAGGACACGAGGATGAGACCCGCCATGACCGTGGAGAAGCGTGTGGCTATCGCACTTTGGAAACTGGCGACTCCAGACTGCTACCGCTCGGTCGCAAACCAGTTTGGGGTTGGACGCTCGACCGTTGGAGTGGCACTGTCACAAGTATGCAGAGCCATCAACCGTATTCTGCTCAGGAGGATGGTGACCCCGGGAAACGTGAGGGAGATCATCGCAGGATTTAATGAGTTGGGCTTCCCGAACTGTGGGGGTGCAATAGATGGGACTCACATCCCTATTCTCGCTCCCGACCACCTTGCCTCTGAATACATCAACAGGAAAGGATACTTTTCGATGGTTCTACAGGCACTGGTGGACCACCGTGGTCGCTTTATGGACATTAATGCTGGCTGGTCTGGAAAGGTGCACGATGCACGCATCTTTAGAAACTCTGGACTATTCAGAAGGCTACATGCTGGCACATTTTTTCCAGACGAGAAAATAATTGTGGGCGGTGTAGAGATGCCAGTGGTGATACTTGGGGACCCCGCCTACCCACTGATGCCATGGCTCATGAAGCCGTACACCGGGAAGTTGGATCCTGACAAGGAGCGTTTCAATTACCGGTTAAGTAGATGCAGAATGGTTGTGGAGTGTGCCTTTGGCCGTTTAAAAGCGCGCTGGAGAGCGCTGTATGGCAGGCTAGATCTCCACGAGGACAGGATCCCATTAGTTATTTCGGCTTGCTGTGTTCTTCACAATATATGTGAAAGCCGGGGGGAGAGATTCAGGAACTCTTGGACCACTGAGGCACAACGTCTGGAAAATGCCTACCAGCAACCAGACACGAGGGGTATCCGGGGGGCGCAGCTAAGGGCAGTTCGCATAAGGGATGCGTTAAAAACCCATTTTAGTACTGTTGGTTAAAATTGTACCTTTGAATATAGTTACTAACCATTTCCTATATGTTTCAACTGTTAAAAATTAAGCTTTAGAAATTTTGTGTTTTTCCCCTGTAAACATTCATTGAATCAAAAACCGTTAATGTTAAATTAATGAAACAAATAAAGAAAGTCTGATTAAGTTTAACAAGGATTCAACTTTATTTAATTAACATTGATCAAAACTCGGGTTTGAGGGGAGTAGGGACTAAAGGTGGGTGTAGGTGCGGGACTCAACTACATATGTTGGGGGAGGGGTTCTGTTAGGGTTACACCATGGATGTCCATGGTGGTCTAAAAACTGTCTGGGGGGGGAATGTGGCGTGGATGCACTGAAAGGCATATGAGGCTGATGATGGGGGGTGCGAGCCTGTAGCAGACCGACCATGGTCTTGAGGAGGTTGGTCTGCTCCTGCATGATGCCTATCAGGGCATCCTTCTGCTGCTCTCTCCTCGCACTGCTCTGTCTCCTGTCCTGCCTGCACTGCCTCCTCCATGCCTTGTCTCCCTCGCAGAAGCCTCATGGAACTGCATGAGCTCCTGGAAGACGTCTTCCTTGCTCCTGCGAGGCCTCCGCCTTATCCTCCTCAGACGCTCAGCTGCAGCTGTAGACTGTCCACCGAAGGTCATTCCTGTTCAGATATGAAAAATGTAGAATGCCGCTATTGTTCTCGCCACGGTCAGGAGCAAATGATGTTGTTCTCCCCACACATTCCTTCAATACACAAGAGGGGACCTATGGGGGGGCGGTAACAGATTTCCCAAAGCTTGGTACGGGTTGCAGAGCTAGTACAACGGAGAGTTGACTATTGCCACACCAAGTTCTGATCCCGTGCCCGAGATGGCTGAAATAGAGGCAGATCTCACACTGCTTAGAGTGCCTCTGCAAGCGAGAATGCATCTCCTTCATGTTGCCGACTTCAAGCCGGGACCTTACGCTGCAGGACTGTGCGCAGCAATGTTGCCCGCAGGAGTGCTTGCGAGTCTGAAAGGAAGAGTGTCCCTGAATGGTGGAGTGCAAAGGAATGCTCTACCATGTAATCTCAAGAGAAGACTCTGGAAATATTTGGATGACGCGTTCAGTGAGTTGAAAGGGAACGACTACTTGGAAATCGAGGCATACATCGATGACGTTTTTAAGTAATGCTAGTAACACCTTTACAGTTCTGTAAGGAACAGAACTGAGGACACCGAAAACAAAAACCCCTTGCAAAAAAACCATGTCTACGCTGAGCTGTAGCACCTAGAATAGAGGACATCGCGAACGGGACTTACCAGAGCTGCCTTCTGATGATTCCTGGGTAGGCGTGGAGAAGGAATCAGTGGAGCTTGTTTCTGGCTGGGTGGAAAATAACTCCTGGCTCCCCGGGTCAGTGGCTCCGTTCTCTCCGTCCTCGTAGTCTTCTTCTTCTGATTCCTCGTCCACAATTGCCTCGTCGCCTTCTGCTTCCTTCTCTGTTTGGGGTGCAGTCTCCGAGGTGTCTACCGTGCAGTTCGGGGTGGTTGTGGGATCGCCGCCCAGGATCGCCTCCAGCTCCTTATAGTACTTGCACGTTGCTGGCGCGGAGCCAGAGCGCCGGTTAGCCTCTCTGGCTCTGTGAAATGTTATCCGCAGCTCCTTCACCTTTGCCCGGCACTGCAGGGTGTCTCGCTCGTACCCCTTTTCGGTCATGGCTTTGGATATTTGACCGAAAATGTCAAAATTCCTCCGGCTGCCACGTAACTGTGACTGCACGGCGGACTCTCCCCAGATGCCGATCAAGTCCATCACCTCTGCTGCTGTCCAGGCTGGAGCTCGTTTGCTGCGGCGCGACGACATTGCGAGCGAAGCACACAGAGGCAGCAGCACCGAACAGCGAGGCAGAAGGGAGAGTGGTGAATTCAAAAATTCGCGGGACAGAAGAGGAGGTCGGGAAAAATGACGTCACGACGATAGAGGACAGGCGGAAGTGCAGAAGGGATGGAATTTGAATTGTGGGCCATTTCCGTTATATTCACATTGCGCGATAAGCGTACACACACTGGCCATCGCGCAACAACTATTCCGCGTTAGCAGCAACCACGCTCGTTTAGGTGGTTTACATTTTGCGCAAAAAGAAGGGACTTAACGCGGAATAACTGTAAGTTGTGTGTGTACGCTCTGTTTGTTATTGCGCATTAAAGGGCTTTATCGCGCAATAACTTTGTAGTGTGTACAAGGCCTTAGTAAGAGGAGTTCTTAAGTGTGCTTGAATAGCTTTGTATGACTACTTTTCCTCCTGAGATATTCATGGGTAAAAGCACTGTATCTGATAATGCTGTGCTATTGAGCAAAACTGTAAGTAAACTATTATATAACAATTATATGTTCTTCTTAGGGTATGTTACCTTACTAGTTTGCTGCAAGGCGGCTTTATTCTTTTGGTTATTGGGTGGAGGGAGGAGACTGGAACAACACAGGAGTCACACTCTTGTTTTATTTAATTATACTGTATGCTTTTAATAAACTCTTTTAGTGACATGAATTAAATGTCATAATAACATAGGAGTAGAAAATGCTACTGTTGCAGCTATGAAAGTTGAGTGACCAGGGTAGGTATGGAACTTGGAGACTTTTCTTTGCTTACTGGAGATACTGCTGGGCAAATGTGTTTACTTTTTCCGTAGTATTTATACTAGTTAATGTGTTGCATCAGATAAATCTATTTCCTGAGTCCATCTTTCAGCTTGCTCCCTTCCCTTCTGGGTTCACAAATGGCTTGTGTTTGACACAGTTTTATCAGTTGAGCCCCTGCTGGGTGCTGCATGCCTGCCTGTTTATGCTTTATCATGAAAAGTGAATTATCTGCAATATTTTGTTTCCATTCTAACTAGCAGTTGGCAGGCTCCTAGTGCAAGCATTGATTTAAACTCTTTAAGAAAAGTCTGTTGTCTTTCTTTGCAAAGGCCAGTTGTTACTGTATGGGGAAACAAAAGATTCAGCACTTTCTGTATTGCAATCTGCTGCTGTCCCACTTTTTCGTGGGGTATTTTGGCTTTTGTTTACAGCTTCATATGCTAAAATGAAAAACTGAGTGGACATGTACAATATCCTGAACTGCAATCTCAAAGGCTCTGTGTTTGTTTAGGATGACTTGAATTATTTTGTGAGGACCTCTGGTATGTTTTGAACTAAGTATAAGGTTACAAGCAAAAGGGAAAACATCAGCATCTTAAAAGTGGAAGTTGCCTAAGGAAGAGCTGTCAGAAGAGGAACTCGACTGACTTATTTCAAGTGGGCTCCAAATGCTTTAGGAATTAATTAATATTAATGGAGTAGCTGTTTCCTGCATTCAGTGGATACAATCCACACACCAGGTTTTTGGTTTTTTGTTGTTTTTTTCAAAGAGAAACCTGGACTCCAGTTTTAACACTTATTCACATTAATACAAGGATGATAAGCTAAAGTTAAACACACAGAGACCCCTGATTGTGTGAGGTCGGCCTCTAAGTGTTCTGGAATTTAGTGCTGTATTTTACATACAGAGAGTGGAAAACTTTTGAGTGAGGCCTTCAGGGCAGTTTGTGAAGAGGTATGAGAAGAGGAGCTGCTAGATATAATTTTACCAGAGGAAATTATTGTGAGGCAGAAACCAGCTCTGTGTGGGTGAGTGAAAAGTCATTACAAAATTATTTTTAAGGGTTGTTAACTTCAAATATTGCCGACCATGACTGTCCAAAAACCATGTCCGGGCCTAAAAGAAACCATGAAATTGCCTGAAAACTCATGAGGGTTGTTTCTGTTTTGTTTTGTTGTTTTATGTGGGGTCTTTCTATATGCCTCTTTGAGTCATTAGCATTCATTTTCAAACTTTTCTCTGCCACAGAAGGCTAGAAGCATACTTTAAAAAAATACTGAAGCTGAGAGTCTCATGAAATAACATGACATGGGGCTTTAAGAAAAATACCAAATATCGTGATACTCATGATTAAATTGTGAGAGTGGCAACACTTTCTGATCATGTAGTGTGACCTCCGGCAGAACACAGGCCATAGATTTTAGCCAGTCATTTCTGTCTCTAGCCCAAGAAATTGTGGTTGAACTAGAACTTTTTCTTAAAAAAAAAACAAAAAACAAACAAACAAACAAAAAAAACCTTGGACAAAAATTGTGCCTTCTATTATTTCAGAAGAAAATAATAATCTAGGCAAGGCATGGCAATGATGAACAAAGTAAATAAGACAGCAGATACAAAGGGCACCTCTGAAGCCCACAAAAAATGTGGCAGCTAGGACACAGTGATTCGAATGGTCAATGTGCGTCTGCTCCGCTTGTTGAGCCTAATGAAAAGTACAGTTTAATCAGGGGTGTGCCAAATTGAGCATGATTAGCTGTTATTGCAGATTAGTGCATTGTCTGGAGCTCCAGAATTATTGATCTGAGTGCTGTGTTCTGATGTTTTCCTTGCCCTCAGCACTAACCCTCCTCAGTGTTTAGGGGAAGGGAAGCAATAGAAGATGAGGAAAGAGGTCCAGATGGGAAGAACACAGGTCCTGAAAAGACCACATCGGAACTAGGTCAGGTACTCTGGAGATTAAAGAAGCATGTTTCATCCCTGTGCACAGGAGGCAGGGACAAGTAGCATACAATTACGAGGAATTAGAACAGCAACAAGTAGTGCAGATTTATCGGCTTTAATTGTCTATTGTCAGGACAGAGCCCTTCTTGTAGATCAGGCCGCAGCCAATGCCTTAATACCTCTAATGGACTCTCTATTGTGGGATTATCTTTCCTGAGGACAATGTCTTTCTTTAAAACTAGTTGTTTTTTAAAATAAATAGCTTCAGCCCTTGGTTTTTCTCTTTGATTTGTTGCATTCTGCAGGAAGTAGCTGAGAGCCCAGTGTTGCTGTTCTGTCAGGAGCAATATTCCTTTAGGGAAAGGGAGAGATACCTATTGAACATTAACTCCCTTGCTCCACCTACTTCGAGGAGTCCCATCAGGAAACAATAGCCTGTTGATAAAGAGCAGATAAGCGAGGACACATGGCTTAAGAGTCTCTCTGCTCTCTTTATTTTAAAAGCCTTCCTGGGTTTTGCAAAGTAAACATTACAACATTTAAAGAAGGATAAGGTGTCAAGTATTTAATGGGAGTTGTGTTTAATAGCAGATGAATTCTTCCCTCCCCTCCCTGCACACATCAAGTACAAGAAGAATGAAAGGGCTGTCATTCTCCGCTCTTGGATCTGATGGCGTACGGAGGGGCAACTGTATGCCTGATAGCGAATAGCAAGTACAAGTACATCTTTTCCACAGCCCTTCTTGCTGTTCAGTTTTAAGCACATAGTTGCAACCGCAGACCTCTTCAGTCATAAATGAGTTAATTTCTGCTTTAAGCTTCTTTATGGTGTGTATCTTCAGTTTTGATCACCTGTTTTGAAACACACTCTGTGGGCCAGATCTTCAGTTGGCATAAATTAGCACAGCGCCATTCATTGTGAGAAGAAAGGATCTGGCTCTTTTTCTTCCCTAATGTGTCCATCTCAAACGTATCTGGTCTAAGCACTAGTTTAAATAAAAGCAGAATTGGGCGGGGAGGAAAATTACGTCCACCACATTGTCACTGTCATCAAGTCACTGTTACTTGCTTATTGGGAGGTGTGTGGAATGAATCCTGAAAGAAAACATAAGCTTAAAGTTAGGGAAAAGGCCTGCCAGGTTCAGCAGATGCCCTATGCCCACTCCCCCAAGACAGTCATCTCCACTCTATGTACTCCCTCTAATGCTGACAAGTTCTAAAGAGACAGCCATATCAGTCTAATTTAGCAAAACTTTCTCCCACAAAAGCTCACATGATAAATAAATTTGTTAGTCTTTAGAAGTGCCACAAGACTCCTTGTTTGTTTTGCTCCCTCTGAAAAGCTCGAACTTGTATCACAGAGGCAGCATACGTAAGCTTTCCTCCCTTATGGGGAGTCCTGTGGCACTTTTTCTTCCTCCTCCTCTCCCTCACCACCCAGAATTTTATGTCCCTCTCCCCACCTTAATATTTCCTCCCCAGAGCCCTCACCTTAGATCGCACCAGGAAAAACTAGGGAGGGAGCTTCTTCCAGCCAATCTTCTTGTCCCTCCACTAACCCACACCAGATATACACAAAGGGGATGCCTTTCACAGCTAATTATTGCCCTCCATTAGGAAAGAGCTGTACAAAGATATTCCCATTCAGTCAGATCTCTGTCCCTAGTTGAAGGTCTCTTGAGACATTGATTCTGGCTTCTTTCTGTGGCAAGAGAGGGACCTTTTTCCATAAGTGGTTGATGAGGGCTGTTTTGAATTGATCCTAAGTAATCTGAACAATAACGCTCTAGTGAGAACAAAAAATAACAAAATAATTTAATTTAATTTTTTTTAAAAGAGGGATTTTTTAAACAGGTGGGAAGACTATTGAAATAAAGAGAGAGATTCTAACTTGCACCAAGCTATAACTGAGAGTATACCCAATAATGCACAGCAGAGTCAAAAATGAAGGGGAAAGAATTTGTAAGCCTTACAAGGTAATGACCACAGTGCTCTGTAATTAAAGGCCATCCCTGAAAGCTTCTTTAAAGAAAAAAAAGTATTAGTAGTTTTAAAACTACGTGTTTTAACTGTATATGTCTTACTGAGAAGATCAGATTTTGGGGGGAGGGGTTTTTTGGTGCTTTGATTATTGATATTAATTCAAAATCCTCCCAGCTACAATACACACCACTCTAAACTTCCTTGCAAAAGCACTCTATAGAGATTTAAATGTAATTTAATTTCTTTCCTTGTTGGCAGTATCATACAGAAGTAGTCCAGGACACAGAAAGAGCCTCTCATATCATATTTGAGGCCTGTTAAGTGTGCTTCTGCAAGTTCAAGACAGTACACATTGTGAGCACAAGGTTTTAACTTTAACCACTGCTTTCACTGCATGGTGACCATCTCTCTTTTCTTTGCACCAGCTTCTGGTCAGGCTTGCAAAATATAGGCAAAATTAAGTGCAACTAAGGGGAACAGCCATGGAAGAAGTCCTTCTTTGGGCTTTATTTCTAAAGTGACTTATAAGAAATGTGTAATGGTCCCAAGACCCCATATTTTTCTTTAGTGTAATGACCACAATTGGTCCCCAAATGTTTACCGGGGAAGGGGAGAGATGTCTACATACAGGAAGTGGGAAATGGGGGTGGGTCTGGTTATTACTATTGATGTGGTCAGTCTGTCACTGACCTTGTTTGGGTAAGGAAGGGGAGGATGTGAAAATGAGATTGTGCTTTAATCTCTTGTGTGCATTTTTATCTCTCCTCCAACTTTCTAAAGAAGTTTTTCTATTGGAGCCAGCTTCTCATCCCTCCTCCCTCCTTTCCACTACATTTACACAATCGTACAGGCATCGAGAAAATAATGCAGCAGCTGAAGCTGAATAGCATCAGTTTGTTGTTGAGCTGAAGTGGTGATAGCATCAAAGGAAATGGATGGGGATTTCTGAGATGAGAGCTGTTAGAGCCATTCATGATTTGTTGCCAAGCTGAGTGCTGCTGCAAGACAGATCTCTGCCTGAGAAATGCTGATTAATAAGGTAATTGAGGGTTTCTATGAGCGAGAAGGGAAAAAAATGAAAATATGACTAAAACTGTCCTTTTTGAAATGAACAACATTTTGAGATTGCAAATTCCAGACAATAGCAGCCACTACGGCTATGAACGATTTCTATACAAAAGCAGCAAACTGTCAGTCGAGTAAGATGTCTTTTTATATGTCTCTGGGGGAAGGTCAGAAGGTCAGTGTCTATTTTTTTTCCATGGTAAAGTTTTCCTCATGCTTTTTACTTTAATACAGAATCTTTACTATTCGTCTTCATGTCCATCTCTGCTTTACTTAACATGAGAAGCTTATTTAGTTTAATTCCAGATCATTAGAACAAGACCTACATGAAAGTGAAATCCCATCTCCTAAACTACTGTAGTTCTACTCGAAGGCCTTTCTTAGCTCTGCTGAAACACCTGGAGCTAATTTCAGGGTTGCTTTGTTGAGAGCCACAAAACTATTTGAAGTGCGTATGCTCCATAAATTCCAGCCTACTCCATCATCTCTGAAGGTGGATTAAAACTGAATTGGATTGGTGGCATCCTCCTGTCCTCCAAATAAATATTTGGTTTGATTCAATCCCCTTCCTCTTCCTCAGTAAAAAAGTAACCTCATTTCCCTGAGGCACACTTACCTATCCCCAGTTTTCTTTCTCTTTAAGTTAATCCGCCCTTGAATTGTGTGTGGGTTATCTTGGAACACACAGGGGTTTTTTTAATGCTGATAGGGAAGTGAAAAGCACTGAAATATCTGCAGCTCAGAGTGAGACTATTTTGTGTGCGTGTGCAAAAGAACCACTTCAGTATGAGTACATTGTTTTTCTGCTCTATGTGGTATGACTCAGCATCAGTTAATTAACTCAATCAAGTAGGCCAGATTTCTCTTCTGTTTCAGAGCTTTCCTAGACTTCATTTTGGGTGTGTTTTGGTTTTCCCTGTGCATCCAATTACATTTATACCCATCACCAGCGCCCTTGCTGCCTCTCTTGTGGAATTATACACTGGTAGCAGTTAAGCCAGGCACTCACTCACAGCATTGTCCTACTTACATTCAGTGGTATGAGCTCTGCTGCATTAGAACATGTGGAAGGTCTTTACACAGATATACTATTCTCAGCACTGCAAAACCTGGAGAAGGAAATAATCCCTTCCACACTTTTTATCAGCAGAACGAGGGGTGGGGTGGGGGTGAGAAGTAGGTGTGTATTCACTTGAGAGAGCTAGCAATCCGATTCCACAAACTCGTATTTTTCTGGAAAGAAATAGGAAACACCAACATAAACCTAAACATATAAACGTGTTTCGGGGGTAGGGGAGTAAAACATGTTACATCGTTAGTAAGAGGAAAGAAATCATAAATATGTCTGCAGATGTGAGGCAAGAAGGAAAAGTTAGGAGACTTGCCCTTCAGTGAGGCAACTGGCCTTTGCAATAGGGTGGCTGACTATAAATGGAATTGTGCATCATTGTTTCTCCAGGCTGGAGGATTCCTCATGAAAGACACAGGACCACTGAAGGAAATAGAGCATCTGGTTGTTTTGTAATGAGAAGCAGGAATGCTCTTAATAATAAACAAACAGGACATTGTATGCCATCATCACAGGATGTCCTTCCTTCAGTCACACACTGACTTCGAGAGAAGGAAAACGTTTACAAAGGCTCGGGGCCACTAATTACTATAGCAACCCTTCTTCCACTAGCAGCACACTCTGAAACAATCAGTTGAATACTCTCTAATACAAGTTAGGTGCTGATTTCTTTTTCTTTTTAATATTGTAATTACAATTTGTGGCATGAACTTTTTCCCCCCTATGTATTGTGTTGTATGTATTTAAAAAGCGTCCCCATGTATTAGTTAGGGTGAGGGAAGCTGCTTTTTCAAAAGTAACTTTTTTTTCTTCCTTCTTTACTAAATATACTAATAAATTACTAAACACAAAATTAATTTATAGCCTCACTTTTTGTAATAAATCATATAAATCCTGAGATTCCCGAACTGTATCAAATAAGAGACCACAACTGCTTAGATTTATTTGTTGGAAGCTTCAAATGCTATTTTTATATTCTGTAACCTGGAAAGGATTTTTTAATTGCTAGTTTAATGACACCTCATTTTAATTAAGCAAGATGGGAAAATTATCTGTGGCCTTCAGACCTCATAGTTCAAAATAGTTGGGTAATGAATGTATTTCTTATGGAAACTAGAGAAGAGACCCATAATAATATTAAGAGGTGTCCTTCATGCAGGAATAAGGCAGGCTCTAAAGGAATGCTGATATCCATACGTAGTAAGAGGAAAACCTCTGTGAAATTTTGTCAGAAAGGAAAAGAATTCCCCTTGGTTGGATCAGAGAGGTTCATTGGCTAATCTCTGTATGAGTTACAGGTATAGCCCCACCCCCCTGCTTTTGGCAGCCTGAAACAGGGAGGGGAAAGGAGCAGGCTCTAGTGAATACAGACTGAAAGTATTGTAACACTCAGCCCTCCAGTGTCTCAGAGAGGCAAAAGCAGTGAGTTCAGCAGCACCTGTCTGACAGAAACAGAGAGAGAAACACAAGCAAAAGGAGTTAACGCTTTAGGTGTGAGTCAGTCTCACTCTAACATAGCAAGTGGAAGGAAGAAGAAATGTTTACTTGGTCGATATGAGCGAGACTTACCTTAAACGTGGAACTTCTGTTTGGAAACATTTGTGGACTCTATCTTGGTAAGAAGCTTGATTCCTTTTTTCCCCCCTGGATCTGTTATTGAGCTCTTAGTGTTGTGTCAATCAGTGTATTAATCTAAACATTAAGAATAAATAACAAAAGTTTCGTGTTAGACTTCTCAGTGTTCACATTTGGAAGACCTAGATATTAACCCTTTCACTTGTAGATGTAACTGTCAGTTCGCCGGAGTTTCAGTATTAGTCCTTATTTTCATCTTGATAGCCACAGTCAGTAAATATTTAGCTGTTGATTTGATATGGCTTTAAATTACCAAATCTTAAAGAACCAGTCTCTTCAATCCTGTAAAGATACTGGGAGGCATTATTGTCAAAAAATGTAATGTTGTGATGCAGCACGAATGCGGTAAACTTTTAGTGCTCACATATTCTACCTAGCATAAAACATTTTTTTTTTCAAAATATCTACATTATCCAGAAAGAAAATTATGATCTGATTACTTAGTGTTCTGTTTAGGAGTCAGAGATTGACAGGGATAAGTTCTCAATTCTTTCCTCCCAAAATTATTTTTTATTTTGTAATCTGTTGTTTTTCTTTTTGGTTTTTATTTTTTTTTTGGGGGGGGGGGGGCGGGGCACAAAGGTTGCGGAGCAAAGGGAGGAAATTCCATAATGATTGAATATTTTTTAAAGGAAAAATGAGTGAGTTTTTGATCCTGGATTTGGAAAGCATTTATAACTACCAGTTTAAACAGAGACTGCATTCTTTAGTTCTACAGATCTTGCAGAAAGATGATGTTGTAATACCTATTTGACAATTCGATATTGTTTCTGTCCTAAGCAGAAATAGGAATCACAGTCTCCACAGAATTGTTTCATGAAGATTCTATTTAGTACCTTAAGCTTATAATTCTGTGAGATGTTATCAAGACAAAGAAACATAAAAACATGGTTTATTTTCTTCTTTTGATCCAAATGAATATGTTCTAGTGGCTTGTGAGAAGCTGTTGCTGCAGTGATGTAGGCAGGATATAGGCTTTTTCAGTCTTCCATGCCAAAGGATAAGAGGACGTCAGCATGGGGGCCAGGTTGTTTTGAGAGTTGTTTGTGTGTTGGGAGCTGGTGGGAAAGTTCAGGCTTCCCCATTTGGAAAAGGCAAGGCTGGGTTCCGCTCTTCCAACATGCACTTTCCATTTTTAGCTTCATTCAGATGCGGACAACAGCTCCTTCCTCTTCCTCTCCTTGTTTGTGACACTTTTCTGAGGCAGCTTTTCCACAGGCACTAAGTGGTCTCACAGCCATGACCCCAGATCTTGGGCACAGTATTGGCCTCACAGAATTTCTTCTGTGAGGTGTTAAGAAAAAGATCTGAGAAAGGTAATGCTGATGCCGAGTTCAGGGATTTTCTCCCATTCTTTTGGTTCTCTCATTATTGTTGTTTATTATTATTAAGGCTGGCATTTTAAGACATTGCTTCAGTAAAGGCAACTTAGTTTTATATTGCTTTTTTTGGCTATTACTCAGCTGTACCAACTATCCTGTATACACTTATCAAGTGCCACAAACTACTGTATTAGTCACTGTGTCTCGAAAGAAATCACAGAAACTGGTGAACAATGAGGATTAAAAGCATTTTTTCCTTCTTTTCCAGGCTGCCACACACTGAAGTTCGGACTTTGTGAGTCTCCAAACACTGGTGAAAGGGGCAGAGTGGAAAATGAAAATGGATATGGAAGATGCTGACATGACTCTGTGGACAGAGGCTGATTTTGAAGAGAAGTGCACATACATTGTAAATGATCACCCGTGGGATTCCAGCACCGACAGAGGCAGCATAACTCAGGCAGAGGCTTCCTTGCCAAGGAACTTGATTTTCAAATATGCTTCCATCTGCAAAGAGGTAAGCAGCTGTTTGATAGGGAAGGTTAAAGCCCAACAGCCAAATCACAGTACTTTGTAAAGTGACTGGGTCATTACGCTTCCACTCTTCAACACCTAAAAAAATGCCACTGGCATTTTAGACAAACCCTTATAATTCTATAGGAAACTACAAACATATGATCCATCACTCCATTGCTAAGTAACACATCCTTAAAATTGGTTCCATACCAACTACCCCACAGTTAAATCTTCAGACAACTGCATCAACATGTTTAAAGTGTGGGTAGTCCTGTGTGCCAATTTTTAGACTGTTGTTGGCTAATCCATTCAGTGCCTCTAGCCCAGAGATTAAAGTGCCTCAGTTGTACAATAGCTTTGAAAAGGGGGGGGGGGGGGGGGGAAAAATCCTGGAAATATTTAATCATTTTTCTCCTCTGTTATGAAATTGCTTTATTATTTTGATGGGCTTCCTTTATTTGCAACTACCTAAATTCTCAAAACTTTGGCCTACCTGTTAATGAAGTGATGGGAGAAAAATTGCAAGATTCACAGAATGCAGTCTAGTGTCTGTATATTTTAAATTGTCTGTTGTTTATCTGGGGCAGAACCTTTACTTGTAGCTAGACGTGCAAGTACCCTTATCTCTGGAGTGGGTACATTCCTTGTTGTTGTTTCAGAAGAGCTGGAAAAAAATGAGCCTGGATGAGCAATTGGTCGTGTGTTTACTCCATATACACTAGCTATTATAGGTAGGTGTGATGTTGAAGTGGATAATAATCCTAGGGACAACCCTTAATTTCTTCTTGTCCTGCCTCTTGTGGTGGAGCAGCTATTACCTGTATTACTACTATGGCTAAATAGACTGACCACAGAGCTGAAAAAGGATGTACATTCATTCTTGTCTGTCAAACATGTCCTCTCAAAACCAGTACCATGGAGATGCATTCCATTTTTTAATCCCATATACACAGACAGGGTCAGATCCTCCACCAAAGTAAACAGATGTAATAGAATTTGGCCCTGCAGTATTGAGTAGAATGCATAGTAAGTAATTTGGCAGCAGGTTAAGGCGAAACATCAATTGGGAGTGGAAAAGGTTACCCTCTAGAAATTTGAGGGGTAAAAAGAAGCTTACAAAAAAACAGAAGAGCCAAAACCAAAAGCTGGTCCTGGTTTGTAAAATGTTTTTTGTTTAAATATTTTTGTGGTTCGGAAGATGAAACTGTAATTGTAAATAAGCATATTTCCATATTAACTCTTTGTTGCTGCCGTTGAGTATGCAGTAAAACACCTCACTTGTATGCCAGACAATAATGTTTGGCCACTAAAAATCTTTGCTTTCCTGCTTCAATTTAGTATTTCTGCCAAAACATGAGATGTCTGAGAAATATTTTAAATTCCCTGGGTTGTGCTAGGGAACATCAACACATACGCGTCAAGAGTAATTTTCTTAAGATAAGCTTGGTTGGGATTGTTATGAGTTTTAATTTTTTTTTTAAGATGTAGAAAAAATCTCCCCCATTCTTTCTTATAAAATATGACTAATTGGGGGTCCGTTGCTAGAGGTAGTCTAAATACAGAACACCCTCTTTTTGTTAGCCAAAGTTCCCCATTCCACTTGGCTTGTGCTGAGCAGTGCAGAGAGTTTGAAACAAGAGGAACTTTTGATTCCTCTCATTTTATTCCAAAGCTGTGACTGAAAGAGCCAGTCTGACATATTAAAGCTATAGTACTACATTTATAGGCTTGTGATCCTCTAGTCACCAGTCAGCATAGTTAAGTAGTTACAAAAGGTATCGATCACCTTCATCACAGAACCTTTTATTAATTGGCTGTAAACATTTCTTTTTCTGTTCGATTTTAAGGTTTCATTTTACTCGTCTGCCGTCAATTTTAGTAACCTGGTTTACATGCTTAAGCATTTGAAGGATCAAACCTAATACAGGGAGAGAGAAGGAAAGAAAATGGGAGCGTAATTCTGATCTTATCCCAGGTGCCCAATCAGTGTAACTCTAATGACTCTAATAATTATTTCCGATTTACAAAAGGGCGAGATAAGAACTGGGGTCTCTGTGTGTGGACACCTGAACATGGGTGGACTTGTTGATTTTGTAACTGAATTGTCTTCAGTGTTAACTTTGGGAAATGACTGCATCTTTATCTTGAGGAAGGATGTGAGCACTGATCTAATTTATTGACAAAAACACAGTACGTGGTTTATGAAATACTAACGCTCTCCTGATTAGATCTGTATTTCATAACCCATGTCCTAAGGGACTAGGAATGTGTGTGCAGACTTGGAGTTGGGGTTTGTTTGGATGCGTGGTTGGGGGCTTGAGGTTATTTTTCCTTTTCATGCATCTCGTAGCTTGGTAATTCAGTAACTCCTTCTTAAAGACTCTTCTTGAAATGGCAAGAGATTCCATGACACATCATACTTTTGTTTATACTTGTACCTTGCTCAGGGACGTTTTTTGTTGTTGTTGTTGAAAGGATGCATTTTTTCACTACAAACTCAAAATATACGTCAGCACCTTTTTAAAATAAATTGCTTCTGTGCTTAACATTTGGAGCTGTTTAGATTTACATGAAGACAGCTGTATGGTTTTTTTTTTTTTTTTTTTGTGGCAGTTAGCTCTTTTGCTACAATTAATGAAAAATGAATGAAGAATAAACTGATAATGTTCTTTGCAATATTACATTACTCTTTTTAAGATGATCATTTTAAAATAGTTTTCAGAAAATTTCCTTCTGCCTCAGTTCTCTTAACCCTCCCTCATCCCATCCCTCCAGCACTTCTAAGTATAAAATAAAAATTTGAAGTTTGGGACCACCAACAAACAATTTATCCTGTTGTTTTTACTGAATCTGGAGAAGCATAAATTATGAGGCATTCACAGAACCCATTACCTGTAGCAAAAGATCCTTAATGCAGTACTTTCTATAATAAGGCTACTCTTCTAAGGGATTAGTACTGGATTCTGAGCTGTTTTGAACAAGTCTATTATAAACTACTTTAAATATACACCTCGGTAACCTCAGGCACTTGCCTTTCTACAGATAATTCACTGACGCTGTTTTATTTCTATTCTAGATAACCAAGGAGGAAATAATCTAAAAACATATTTTTCTCACTTCACCACTTTTAAAAAATAAATCGTAAGCTGCTGGTCTTGATTCAGCTGCGGTTTTCTTCCTGTCAATTTAATTAAAATGTTTCAAAACAAAATGCTAACTGAACAACTATTCCAGATTTACATTTACAATTATGAAAATAGCCTATAATAAATCGAATGGGTGTGGAAAAACCCATACAATTTATGGGATTTAGTTTGGAGCATCCCCTTTTCTCACAACTAACATGTGTTATTGATTAACTCACTGCCCCCACCCCAAATAAAGGAATGTAAATGCACCTCAATTTTTTTAAAATATCAACATGAAAATCTAAGGGATACTGTTTTTTGTCTGGAAGCCATGACTTGTCAGGATGTGCTTTGTGACCCAGTCCATGACAAAGATGGATATGCTGAAATGGCAGGGAGGTCGGTGCTGCTCATAAAGTATCTAGTGGACTGGCTTCTGTGGGGGTAGATGAAGCATGAAAGTGTTGAAGTTTTTCAGCTTCTCACTGATGTGTTTATAGAAGGCATCCAGCAGCCTGCCCCAGCAGTAATTCATTAGGACCCTGGTCAGTTCCAATGGTGTTTCCTTCCTGGGTTAGGTGAACACTGTCATTTAAATGGCCTTTTGAATGAACTTGAGTTCAGGCGGAGTAGAAAAAGCAACTCTTTAACTGCTCCATATAATGCACCAATCAAAATACTGCAGTGGTTTCCTTGCAAAAGACACCAGCCAGAACCAATGAAGATTCTGAAACGTGTTCTTTGCAAGGAAGCATAAGAACATAAGAAAGGCCGTGCTGGGTCAGACCAGAGGTCCATCTAGCCCAGTATCTGTCTACCGACAGTGGCCAGTGCCCAGGTGCCCCAGAGGGAGTGAACCTAACAGGCAATGATCAAGTGATCACTCTCCTGCCATCCGTCTCCATCCTCTGATAAACAGAGGCTAGGGACACCATTCCTAACCCCTTTCTGGCTAATAGCCATTTATGGACTTAGCCACCATGAACTTATCCAGTTCCCTTTTAAATATTGTTATAGTCCCAGCCTTCACAACCTCCTCAGCTGCCCCCCTCTTCTGAATGCTGACACCTGGTTCTCTTAACACACAAGAATTGTGTTCATCCTATCATACACTAAGTGAGGAGAAAGTGTCTTAACTCACTTTAGTATTGCAGGAACATGGCTTATATACTTCACATAGAAGGTATTTCAAATCACGAGTCTTAAACTAATATGAAAAAAAATTAATGGTAGAAATATTGATTTTCTGATAATGGAATTAGTGGTAAGCTTTTGTGGCACTTATTAAGAGTTTTAAAGTGGCTGCAGCTTTAAAAGAGAGAGAGAAATATAATTTTTCAAAAAACTTATTTTGAAAACATTTATTTTGTCGCACAGTTCTAAATTTTAGATCCGAGGATAAAAAATGTCTTTAAATCCTTAGAGTTTATAGTAGTAGTGCAGTTGTCAAAGGAGAGTTCGTTATTAGGCTAATGTTCATCCAGGAAACAGAGTAACTTCAGACAGTACATGACAGAGCACAAGGAGTGTGCTGAAGGACACCTTGTGGAGAGAAGTCTGAAATGTCTGCTCTGTTTCTGCTTTTGGCAACTAAAGCCCAAACTTCCTTTCTGCTTTTGATCTGTAGCATTTTCTCTGATTTGTGTATAGTCCTTGGCAACCTTGATTGTCAAGATGCAACAAAATACAATAACTATATCCAGCTATACTATAGCATGGCAAGAGACTTTTTGATTTTGATTATGACACAGGACCAGCTTTCTGTCCAGCATGAGATCTAGAACCCAGAATTGGTTTTGTGTCATCAGTGTTCCTTTGCTGACTTGTGATTCTGAGGTTACTACTACTTGTTCATAACAGTTGAGCCACTAGAGACGTAATTTATACCAAACTCTCTGAGGAGCCAAAAAGTAGATGAGCAAGTTTAGTCTGGTAGTTGTAAAAAAAAAAAAAAGTATATTCACACATGGATGGATGCCCATGCTAAAATTGCTGCACTTAATCAGATGATAAACCATATTAATGTTTTAGATATTGAGGAAGAATCAAATGCAATATACAGAAAAAAGAAGTATCATCTGTGTCAGAGAGGCCAATACAGTACATGTTTCAAGTTGACTAGTTCAAGCAGTAATGATTTCTAGACATTCTGAGAATTTCATTAGCTGTTTTAATTAAGACCAAGATATTTTAAAACTGTGAAAGAGTTAGAATGTACTTTACAGTTAAACTGCTAGGATGCTTTCTACATTAGTGTGAACTTTTCTTGAAAGGGCAGATGGATGTAAATGAAGGTAGATGGGGAAGACGAGAAAGAACATCTGCCTTTTTCAGCTCTCTATGAGAAATGTACAAGCAGGATAAAAATAAAACTGGGCCACTGAACATGTTTCAACTTGTGGTGGTAGGTGCAGGACAATTTCTGGAAGTCTCTTTTTACTCTCTTTCCAGTCCAGATGCACAAATCAATGGAGCATTTTCTGCTGCTGGTTTTTATTTTTTGTTTGTTTGTTTTTTTAATGTGCTAAAACACATGTAAGGAACTGATGAGCCAAGTATTACCATCTACCTCAGAGGCACCAATCCACTTCCCAGTGGATTATGTGCTTGATTCCTCGGTATTTCTTGTTCAGAATGTCACATAAACTTTGCTAAGATTTAGTTATTTGTCTGCATTGCCAATCAAGAACTCAAATGAGCTGTCTTTGGGAATATTTAACCATAAACAACATACAATAGAAACCAGAATATTTGCTAGTGCACTATTAAGTACTCCAAATAAATCTAAATGTTACTCATACAAAATACATAATTGTGATAGCCCTTTATTTAGTTAATTATATTTTGTTTATTTGTGACTTTGCAGAAATCCACAGCGGGCTTCCAAATTATTGTGAAAATCAGCAAGGCTCTGCTGTAGTTCAATGGGTTTCATGAGTTTGGTGTGTATAATGAGAGTTATTAACTAGTGAGGTATATGAGAGCAATATGCTTAATTGGCTTTACCATGAAAGTTTTGTAAGGTTAACAAACCAATGGTGTATTTATTTCTCCTCCCTGTTTCTCAAGCAGTAGCATCAGTCTTGCAAAGCCTGGCTTTTGGTTTACAAAATTACTCTGCTTAGATCACATTGTTCAAATATACCAAAATTAAGAGGACTGGTGGGGATCGGGGACAAAACCAATAACTCAGCAGCGTGTTGTAAAGGGTTACTCAAAGGCACGTTCTTCTGAATAATGATGAATTGCTTCCTGATTTGTGGTCAGTGACTTTTTTAGTATAATTACTGTCAAGGAGGAAGCTGAACAGCTAGTATATGTCTCTTAAAACTTGTACGGAAGAGCATTTTCACCAAAACCCTACACTTCCTTGACCAGACCCATGTAACACATTTTACAGGAACGTCTGTCTCTTTTAAAGACAGTAATCTATGAGTGCACTTTCCCAAAATCAGTTCGTATTGTTTGTTGATTTGCATTGACTGTTAATGGAAGAGTTGTAGGTTTGGGATATTTTCTTCCCAGCGTTTCAGCAAGATACCAGAGCAGTAGAAGGGTTTCATTTAGATCTAGACAGAGAATGCACTGAACCCATTTTTCTAGAAAACTACAAAAGAGAGACATGCCTTCAGCATACTCTGGGGCTTATTATTAAGTATTATTGTTTTCTGAGCCTAGAATTTTGACATTCACCTTTGATAAGAAAAGCTACATCTATAAGTGGTTGCAAGTGACACGAGTAAGTAAAAATTCTTTAACTAGCTGATCTTTTTCTTAACTCTGAAACAGGTGACCCTTTTCTCCTGTTGCTTTCAGTGATACTTGCTTTTTCTTCATACAAATACAAACAAATTTCCATAAGGCAGTTTTCCATTATTTAGGCATCCAAAGTACTATTCTCTATTTGCCTTTCATATCTTGCAGCAAGATACTGTAAGTTGACAGTTTTTCATCTCAGCTGTCAATGTGGCTGTTAGTTTATTGCTGCTTTGCTGAGTGCTCATCAAAAATACGTTGGGCTTGGGGTTTTTAGTAAGAACAAGAGTGACTTGTTTTCTGTTGAAAATGGGCTGATCCCATGCTCTTCTCCTTGCAGGTTACTGGAGTTATAAGCAAAGAGTACATCCCGAAAGGAACACGTTTTGGACCCCTGGTAGGAGAGATCTATACCAGTGATACAGTTCCCAAGAATGCAAACAGAAAATACTTCTGGCGGGTAAGCATAAGCAGGAAAAAAAAAACAGCTCCATGTTGATGCAGTAATCAGATCACTAAATGAGTACAGCTGAAAAGCTGGGTCACTTCCTGTTTCAAACTTGTGTGAGAGCAGGGGACAACTTCATTACTCTACCATATATGAACAGAATACTGAGTGAACGTGGTGAACTAAACTGAGTAAACGTCTGGCTCTCTTGGAAATGGGGACGGTGTGGGTGGAGAGTGAAGGAGATGCACAACAGCTCTGCCTTCTGCAATACATCAGTGCTTGATCATATAAAGAAATAGCTCTGCTGCTTGCTGTCGGTAGGTTGATTTGCATTTCTGTACAGGGAAATAGTAACAAATCATTCTTTAAGACTAAGAAATGTCATGTATCCTTGATTTCTAGCTGATATATACTTGAGAGTTAAGTAATGGCATAAGAAGTATTACATCATCTTTTTACTCTGAAATTATTAAAACCTAAATAACTTTTAAACATGTATTGTAAAACTGTGTGTATCTCTTCACTATGTATATTTGAAATTAACAGACATTTCTAGGGCAGCTGAGCAAATGTTGTCAGACTGGCTCCCTGAGTGTGCCCATGCACCACACCAATGGCAGGCAGAAATGTTAATGTGACCGTTACTGCTTGTGTGGTAGTACACAATGTGGAATAGGAGTCTGTCTGTGTTGAGTGAGCACTCTGAATTGATAACTTAGGCACCCTGGGGAGACCAAGGATAGTCTTCTTCCCCTCCCCCTCCATTTATCTCCTACCATCCCTTTCACTCAGCCCTAGATTGGGTGCTTTAAACATTTCTTCTATTAATCAGGAAACCTGAGTAAACTAATCTCCCAACTTCCTCCACAAACACTTTACCTGTTGTGAATACATCATCCATTCTTCTCCATCCCCCTTCATAGAACTAAGTGTGTTGCCCAGAAATCACTACGCAGGTCTGTCACAGGAATTTCATGCAAGGGTAGGTAAATGGGTGAAGAGTTTTTGGTACTCTGCATTGCAGTCTTGCCACTGGGAACCTAATCAAATGGTTTCACAGTAGCTCCAGGTGTGCTCTAATTGCCATGGCACTTGCATGCATTCTTTTTATAGAAGGACTATTGCTACATTATGTGTGTATAAAACCATAACTTTACTTTTAGACCATGTCTGCATTGACAGTGGTATGTAGGTGTACCCCCAATGCAATGTTGTGGCTACATGCAACAGTGAAAGATGCTCTAGCAAGGGGAAGGCAGTGAGAAAAGGCTTTGGCAGCAAGAGGCAAGTGGGACACTACACTATTAAAAATAGTAGTGTAGCCATGGGAGGCATGGCTTGGACATACAGAGAGCTGTGGGTGGTAAATACCCTAATGTTCTGGCATATCTTAAGTTGTGCCTTGTCATCTGTGCAGCTGTTTATATCTGTGCTGGGGGCACACAGCATAGGTACTCCACATCAGTGTAGACATAGCTTTAGTGAGCATTTCTATAGCTCTTCTCAAGGTCTCTTAATTTTCCTAAAATAACTATCCCATTTGGGTGTTCTTTATACTTTCTCCCACACAATTTTACTCATTGTCACATGGGTAATAATTAACATGAGCATTTACACAAGGTGCATGAGTGTTTTCACACTTGTGTGGCCAAGATCTTATACTTAATTACAAGAGGCTAGGGGACTACGGGTATGTCTAAGCTCTCATGATGGCAGGATCAATGCCGCAGCATCAATTGAGCAGGTTTGTGTAGACCTGCTCAGTCGATTGGGTAGGGCTCTGTGGCCAACTCAATTCGTCCACCTTCCTGAATGGAATAAGGCTGCGTCGATGGGAGGGCATCTCCCATTAACACAGTGGTGTGAAGATGCCACGGTATGGCAACATAATTTGTGTGTCTCCCATTGACCGCCACTGCCAGTGTAGAACAGCCCTTAAGTATGGCAGCACTGAGTGTTGTGACACCTAAGTTTTAGATGCCCTGCTGCCCAGTGGAATCTCGACCCTGAAGTAGGTAGCCAGGCTCTGTTGAGTTAGGTGCCAGAGCAACGGTGTCATAGAAGTCAAAAAGTTGCCTGGGGAGCTACCTAAACTAGCCAAGAGGAAATGCTGAGGAGAGAGATGTTGCCTAAACCAGGTGCTGGATCTGGGAGAGGGATGAGAAGGGTGCTGTCACACCCTCTAGCTTGAAGTGGGGGTCTGTTATGTAAAGGGTTCATCGTTTTGGTTAAGGGTTCAAAAAAGAACTAGGTAATTCATGGAGGATAAGTCCATCAATAGCTGTTAGCCAGAATGAGCAGGGGTGAAAACCATGCTGTGGGTGTCCCTAGCCTCTTTTCTCCAGAAACTGGGAGTGGCTGACAAGGGATGGAGAACTTGATGATTACCTGTTCTGTTCATTCCCTCTGAAGCACGTGGCATTGGCCACTGGCAGAAAACAGGATACCCTGCTTGATGAACCATTGGTTTGACCCAGTATGGTGGTTCTTATTTTCAAGGGCTCTCGACATTTACACTATAAAAATTGTTCAAGTATCCTGCTTGAGTCCTGCCCCTGAAAGGTATTTAAGTGCCTGTCCCCACTCAGTCTTCTTCTGGCATTAGGCATCTAAGAGAGGTCAGCCCTGTCTCATTACAGCCAAGTGTCCAATGGTTTGGGCTATAGGAGACCTGGGCCATAGGAGACGTGTTGTCAAGATCTGCTGTTCCTGGTTTAAAGCGGGGACTTGAACACGGGTCTCCTGTATCCCAGGAGAGTGCCCTGATGCCAGGGAATTTAGGTATCCAAGATGAATTCCCATAACCACTGGGCTTTATGGCATAAATTAGCTCTTTCTGAACTAAATATATTATTATTTTAATCAAAAGTGGAACAGCTCCAACAAGAGAAATTTACTCCAGAATAATCTTATCCTTACTTCAGAGTAACCAATAATTTGGAGGTCAGGATACACATCTGAGATATGAGAGACCTGGAGTCTTAAGTCTCTGCTCAGATTGGGCACCATGCGGATTTAGAAATAGGTCTCCTGCATCCAGGACATGTACCTAACCACCAAACTATTTTAGTACTCCCACATACCAACCAGCCAGCCACACAAACTCCCTGTGTTTTGTGCAACATCCAATCCATTAGGCGTGATCTGAAAGGGCTTCTCAGATCTGAACCCACGGGCAGGGAAGTGCCTTGTTTTTGACTTAGGCATAAAGTTAGGGGCCAAGCAACACTGGACTTTAAGCAATTTTGCACATGCTCAGCAACAGAAACTTAGGTGCCAAGGGACTTTGCCAGCAGAAAATTGGGCTCAAGGGGAATTTGGATGGCCTGTAGGACCATGTGGATGCTGATTGGATGTTCTGAGGCTCTCAGTGGAGCCTAATCATTGGAGTTGGCCGCACAAAGGCACTCAGGCACCTAAGTCCAACACCTGGAGAGAGGAATACACTTGCCTAATATTACGTGTGGGGAATAATTCAGCAACTATTCGAAGAGTTTTAACTATCTTCCAGGATTTTAGTCATATATTACTGCAAGAAAGATGACCTCATTTTTGTGATGTTACTTTGTTTTAATGTAAAGCTTCTTGGAAATAATATAGGAGCCATCTAAGGGTCATTAAATTTAGTATTATAATCCCTTGATTTAGTACAGACACACTGCTGTAACTCAAATGAATTCCTTCCTCAGGGTCTGAGAGGGTCTTGCACATGCAAAGGAAGCTGTGGGAGATAACTTCCCACATGTTATAAAAGGCATCCTGATTTTGTTGGCAGGAACAGGAACATCTGCTCTGTTGAACATAAATGTTCCATGCAAATTACACACAGAGATAGGACCAGGGGGACGTGAGGGCTGTGCAAACCTCAGAGTGACATCATTTCTTGTAACTATGCTATGACTAAGCACATTTTTAATCTTCTTGATAATATATGGAAATCTGGTGAGATGGCAGAATAAGGTTTTGTGGGGGTGTGTGTGTGTGTGACCTCAAGACACCGTTTTCTTTTTTTAAAAAGAAGTACAGTAAATTGTACTATCTATGGAAGGGTAACTGGAAGCCCTTCAGTGTAGCTTTAGAAAGCAGCTTCCGTCTCTAGTAGAAGTGCACAGCAATGGAACCCCAAGTTCCTGGAAGTTTGCAAATCGGCGTAAACAAAGAAACTTGAAAACTCCTCTTGATCACAGAATTCACCGGGCTCTGTTCCATTTTCTCATAACAAACACACCGCAAAATCTCTCACTAGCTTCTTTGATGAAGCCACATGTATTTCCCCCTTCTCAATTTACAGGAAGTTACTCTGAAAAGAAAGTGATTCTGGTGTTTACTGCCTGCATTAAAGGGACAGGCTGTCTTTTTTCCTTTAAAGTTCTCCGTTGACTTTTGCAGTTACTGTTCAAATGAAAAAGAAACTAGTATGTTGAGCATAGAGACAGGGATATGTATTTCACTGATGAGATCAAATATATCTGGTTTGTTCTTTAGAAAGAGAGAGTTCCTGCCTCAAAGAGTTTCAAATCTAAAATCCAAATTGCTCAATCTAAGAGGAAGTTTTACCTGATAACTTATTGTGAAACTCAGGCATTCTTAAATGGATTATTTCATCAGGTAGTCGATGGACTAATTTTTTCCACAAATAAGAGAACTTAATTCTAAAGGACATATTTGTTGAAAGTTCATTAGATTTTCTGAAAGTTCATTAGATTTTCATTAATTTTCATATTCTTAAAATTTTGTCAAATGACATCTTCACTCACTGCATTGTTGGGGTTTTTTTTCTTTGAACGTGGTTCAAGCAGTTTTATTTTTTTTTAAAGTACAAACCAATACCACTGAGAGGAAAAGTGACTTCTCATGGAGTCTTAGAGAATGACATCTCATATACTGTCAAATGCTGGCCCCTTTCCAGGTCTTCAGTTATGGCAGGTGAAGTTCACCTTTGCTCCACCCAAGCCTTTCCACAAAAGGGCTACATTCCAAGTGTGAGCAAGTATTACTTTAGGAGTGTTGGGGTGGGGGGGTGGGGTGGGAAGGATGTTTGCATAGTTTAAGCCTTTGGGCGGGGGTGGTAGGAAACTGCAAGTACAGAGGCCATAGAAAAAGCTGAGAAAGAGACTGTTTGACGTAATCTAGCTAGTCAGTCTTATACACAGGTGACTCAAAGCATTAATGCAAGTACACACTCAAACCTGAAGTCAAAAGTATCCTGCACTTTGTTGGATCATGGCAGCAGAAAAAGAAGTCTAAGGTAGATTTAATTGAGAGAACTCTTCACGTTCTGGGTCTTTCACGTGTGCACACAACAGAGGAACACAGTGACTAAAAAATGAAAAGGCAACTGGGAGAGTGTACCTAAGCTAGAGTGAGCTTTATTTCTCTTAAATGCTGAGTACATCTTACTTGGAAAGGAGACACTCATTCCTGTCTCTATGTTGTTGACATCTGGTTGATTTTGTTTTGTTTTGTTTTGTTAAAAAAAGAAAGAAAATTTTTAAAAACCTTATGTATGTACTCTGTGTATCTGCACTATAGACATAGAGATATATTCATATGCTTTTCTGCTGTCATCTAGATCTATGCCAGTGGTGAGCTTCGCCACTTCATTGACGGGTTTAATGAGGACAAGAGCAATTGGATGCGCTATGTGAACCCAGCCCATTCTGTTCAGGAACAGAACTTGGCTGCCTGTCAGAATGGAATGAACATCTATTTCTACACTATCAAGCCCATCCCTGCCAACCAAGAACTACTTGTGTGGTATTGTCGGGACTTTGCAGAGAGACTGCACTATCCTTCCTCCAGAGAGCTAATGATGAATCTCAGTAAGTGGATTACAGTATAAACAAAGAATGTTAGTAATGTCTCTTCTGCCTCTGTGATCTAATAACATGTTGTATAATTATGTAGCTAAATCATCTGTTGTGTCACAGTAGGTAGCTTGGAGTAGAAAAAAGGAGTTTTAAAACAGAGTTCCTTGTACTGTTTAAATGCGAACAGATTATTAAAAATTTAAACAGTTATTGCTTTATAATCTAGGAATTATCAGATAAAATTCTACCCAGACAGTTCCTCTCCCCCCTGCCCTACCGTAAGAATAATTGCCATTGATGCATGCTGAGATGTTAGAGATTCCACATTTCATGGGTCTATTTTTAAAAATCTGCTTTGAAAATGTAAACAAAGTGATGTATATTTAGGTTCCAAATGGACTGTCCTTACTGTGCAAGGAACTGGAACCAGGCCCTATGCATCTTCCAAACTGTGTGTTGAACTGATAGTTTTTTCTAACTTTTGGGTCTAACTTCATTTCTGATAACTCAGTAGTCTCTCCAGTTCATTTAGTGTCGTTGCTTAATACTTAATGCTGGATAGATTTCTTTAAAAAAAAAATTTGTGTATTTAAATTTTCGCCGTATGTCTAAATAGCTAATGGTGGGAAGCTGCTTCCCTTTTGTTTAACTGTGTGTTCTGCCATGGTTTCTGGCCATCTCCAACTTTAGTCTTTAACCCCTAGTTTTGATACATTACTAGGGTCTCATCCAGAGTTCAATGAAATCAACGGAGACTCCAGTTGGCTTTGATCAGACTCTTAGTAGATTCATTTCCTATTAACATATATAGGATAAAGCAGAGCATTGTTTTGCAGGCCTCAGCTGTCTAGGTGAGAGTTAGAAACAAAAATTATAATACATATATTTTATATGAAATGGGGTTCACTGGCATCAGTACTATCTGGTGACAGAGAATGGGCTCTAAAATGTCAGCATTAGTTTGGAGGTGTATCAAGATAAAAATGCAGTCCCCATTTCTGTATACAACAGACTGATCAGAAATAGCCAAAATACATTTCTCCTCCCACCCCCTACTGATTACAAAGCATGTTTGCTTTTTTGAAACATTAGAAATGCTCTTTTTGGTACTAAGGATCTGAAGTTCCTATGTTCTGTTCTCAAACAGCATTGATTTGATTACTCTAGCGTTAACTCAACAGTAATTTCATTATTCACCATCCAGTGTTGTGCTGACCAGCGCAGTCCTATCCACGTGTCTTAAATGGGACATGTCAACAACATTAGAGGTTCATTAGTTGACATATAAAATTAGCTTGCAAATATATAATTAATCATTTCAAAATGTGTCTCTGTATCCATCTATTTTTTTCCCATCTCTGCTAGCTTTTTACTCCCACTGATATAGCCAAATATTTGTAAGGCGTTGACATAGTCTGACTATTGCCCAGATCACTGTGTGTCTGGAAGCATCTGTATCTTTATGAAACTGTTCTGTAAAAGTAGGTTTCATACCACAAGTGGAAGGGAGCGTACTGTTTCCTAACATTACTGTGTACTTGAAAATAGACTACAGAGAACAATCCTGTATTTGGCATGTGACTGAGCATAAAGGCTACAAAAATGTCTTCCACTTCTGATTTTTACATTCCTTATAAACTCTATCATTTTTATTAATTATATTTAAATTTAAATTGCACATCAACAGTTCAGCAAAAGGAGAGCAAATTCTTTGTTTTTTTAATTGACTTCCTTCCATTATTAGCACTGTTGATTGAGATCTTTTCCACACACTTTCCCATTCCCTCACCTCCCCCGCCCCTCAGTCCCATCCTGTGAAAGATATGTTTGGGCATGGAGGCAAGAAAGCATTTACACTAGGTATTTTCTCACAAACTCTTGGGCTATGTCTACACTGGCAATTTAAGTCGACTTAAGGAGGCTTAAGTCGACTTAAATTAAGCCACGTCCACACTAGGCTTTCATTAAGTTGACTTTAGAAATTCCTTAAGACGACTTCATGAAAGCTTAATTCGACTTTGTTACTACCACTCATTAAGTCGACTTAACCCTTAAGTTAAGGATGGTGTGGACATGGAGTAACCCTTAAGTCGACTTTATTAAGTCGACTTAAGGGTGGTTAAAGCTAAGTCAACTTAGTCCACTTTAAGTCGACTTTACTTTTCTAGTGTAGACATGGCCTTGGAAAAAGTCCATATGGTATTCAAAGATTGATCATTTAGTTTGTGGTCTGTTCATTGAAGAGCTAAATATAGCTTTGCAAATGATAGTTCTCCAGATTTAATATTAGAGTCAGGTGAATTTCAAAATGCTACTATCCCGGCACTAATTCAGCTAACAGATGCGCTGGCTTTCTTCTTCTCCCTTCCTCAGCTGCCAGCCCTTGCAAGTTACCCTTTCCAGTCCTCGAGAAACAGCTCTGCAGATGGAGAAACTCTCCCCTCAGTGGCAGTCAAAACCCTGAATGAGCTGTAGACTTTAGACTTTTCAGCATCTCCAGTGATAAAATAATCAAAGAATTTCCTCTAGCTTAACTGACACCCTTACCAGAACCACTGCTTAGAACAAACATATATAGACACTATTAATGCCCACTTGCCTTCATGATGACAAATTTTTAACTTAAATATCTCTCGAGTTTAGCTAATTTAGGCTACAATTTAAGAAAGCATATGTATTCAGGACAGCATTTAAACACGTGCTTAATTATAGCTTTAAACACATGATTAGTATTTTCCTGAATCAAGCCTTGGGCCCCAGTTCTGCAAATATTTATGCCCATGGGACTACTCATTGTAGTAGAGTTGAGCATATGCATAAGTGTTTGTTTGCAAGAAGGAAGTCTAATCTCCTCATTGAAGTATTTCCGTCTTCCTCTTTTCTTAATCAACTGACATTGAATTAAGGTTGGATTAATACCAAAGAAAATCACCTTCAGATAGTGCCTTTGGTATCCATTGTGCAATAAGTGGTTGTAGGTATGGTGACATGTTTTCTTGGTCAACAGAAAGTAGAAATCAAATTCCAGTATTTCATCAAACCTGCTGCATACTAAAATAATGATTCCAAATGAATTCTCATAGTCACTAATATATTGAAGCATGATAGTGTTTGAACTAACTGGCCTAACTTCTGAGGATCACCTCAATTTTAGAGTTGTGGTGTGGTTTGGTGAGGTTGTCTTTCATCCGTTTTGTTGTTTTTCTTCACATCTCCCAAAATAGAATCACATTGAATCAGGGCATGATTGTGTGATATATCCTTGCATTGCATCATAAAGTGATGCAACACCTACTGTCCTGACAAGTTTTGTCCTATCAGACAAACACAGTACGATGACACCCTATTTTGATTAAAAAAAACCTGTGTGAGAGGTTTGAGTTTGTAAACCTAAGAAAAGCCTTTATATAACTGAGAAAGAAATGCTAAAGGAACACAGGCTGATTTAAAAAAAAAATCCATATCTGTGCTACCAGTGTTAACATTTAAACAAAACATTTTCTTAAAATAAAAATCTAATCTTTTCATTCTTTATTTCTCTCTGCTTAAACAGTTAAAATAGGCTAGTTATTTTCTTTTTTGTTTATGGTCAGTTTCACTTTCTGGTTTTAATGTACTAGCCCAATGCTGTAATGTTTTAGTTGGCAGGAAATAAAGACCCCTGGAATGTTAAAAAGGTAATGGAAAGATTTTATGTTGGTTTTAGATTTAATTAGAGCTTGATTTTACAAAACCTAATTTTGGGCCAAAATTTGACTTTGTGCCCCTATGAAACATGGAGAATTAAGTTCAGGCTTCTTTCAAAGACCTCTCTTCTGCAAAATTAAGTCTCATCGTCTTGGACCCATTTAGAAAACAGATGATCAAATTATATACTTGTAAATGTTGCTCCATTCTCGGTTTGAATGGAAACGTTCTTTGTTTTGCCTATTTCAGAACTTCTAGGTTCTCTTTCTACTAGCAAAGGAGGTTCTTAATTTAGATCGAAAATGTGAATCGGCATAATTAAACTTCACCACTCGAAGTTTTCAGTAGCATTTTACTCTTGAAATGACTCTACCCGCCTACAACGGTTTTTCAAGTTTTTAGAAAAAAACAGATCTTTTGTTTTTATTAACTCTATCAGCTAGGAGAGGCATAAATGAGAGCAGAACGACAACTGTTCAGATACTTGTGAAAATAGGCTCCAAACACATAAACTGGAGGCTGGGATGAGGGGCTTCAGACATATCCTTTCTTAAACAGTGTGTAAAACTTTTTGGAAACAAGTTTTGCCTCTAATACCATAAGCTTGGAGTCTTTCTGTTGATTTTAGGGGGAGCCAGCTCAGGCCCTTATGAGAGGAGCATGCTTTTGTTAGTTCGGTAACTTATATGAGGCACAGAATCATAGAAGATTAGGGTTAGAAGGGATCTTGGGAAGTCATCTACTCCAGGCCCCTGCTCAAAGTAATCCTAGAGTTCTTCTGTCACAAACTATCGACTATTTTGTCTCTTTGACCAGAGAATTTGGATAGATGGTAATAGCACCTACTGTGCACACACTCTATCACACAATAATGGCAAGGAATAATTCAATTTATGGGTACTTTCAAGAATAAAAATTACAAACCTCCAAATCAACTTTAACCCAGGTTTCAATGTAGATTGCTCAGTATGACATATGTGGGGAACTACAGAAAGACTGTTTTACAGTATATCGATGCACTTATTTACATGTTTCATCTGTCAGTTATTGCCCACTGGTGTACTCAGATGAGATTAGCATGTACAAGGAGAAAAGGCAAATAAGGATTTATGAGAGAAATGACATGCAAATTAAAGAGATCACATGGTTATACTTGAAAATAATCCTTAAATAGTTGAGGCTCCTGTCCACACACTGAAATTAGTAGGAGGGAAAGTATTATTGAGATCCCTGAAGGGAAATGGCAGTTCAGTTCAGTCTGTCAGATGGCAGGGTTGGACTATTGTGCAAAGAAAATTACATTCCCTGAATAGTCTTTCTTGTGCTCACTCCTACACATAACACATGGACCTTACACACCCTAATTGTTTAATCTCATCACACAGGAAGATTCATGAACAGTCTGTCATTTTTCCAGCAGAGCTGTCTCCTCTTCTTCCTCTACCTTTTTTTCTTCAAAAAACAGAAGTGACAATTTGAACTTCCTGCTTGACAGGCCTTACTGATACAGGCCTGATAAGCTGATATTTTTTTTTTTTTTTTTTTTTCTCTAGCAGCTTGATGGGGCCTTCTTCTCTACCAGCTTTCAGTAACTCCTTTTCAGAGTGACATTCAGTCACTCTGAATGTTTGCTCTGTGCTGCTGGCTCAGTGAGGAGCAACTGGTGATAAGACAGAGATAACATTCTCCTAGAACTCCACTAGGGAGACAAGGGAGTTCTTGAACCCAGCCAGCTAGTATCTTGATATGAAGACTTAAAATGCTGGTGTGGGGCAAGGGGTTATAGAATTGATTACTAATCATAAAGACAGACAAAATTTCAAATAAAACAGATTTTATACAAGATAATGTGACTTTAAATATGAAGAAATAAAGCTCTCTAGCTTTTTATTTTATATTTTAATAGGATAACTGATATCTTAAAGGGATAAGCCAGGCTCTTAGTTGCTTGAGGCATCTCCCAGAATATTGGTCACAAGAAAAAGGACAATTCTTGCTAAGAAAAGTGGCTTGGGTTGTTACAAGTTCTCATATAATCGATGAGGCTTCTTTTTGTTTTCAGATCTCAAAGATCCATTCACTCTCACACAACTGCAAGGTACTTACTCTACCTTTCAAGGTTGAGAGTGTCGTATTAATTCATTAAAAATGATGATGATCATTAAGGAGGTGGTGAAAGCTTGAAAAATTAAACTTGTATTTAGAAAGGCAATTTGGGAGCTAGCTGATTATAATTTACTCCCTATACTTGGGTGTTTTCTATATGATATTCCAATTTAAAGCATTTGATGCTTAAGTATATGGGTATCTCAGTACTTCCAATACAATTCAATTTAAATAAATTTAATTTAAATAAATTTTAAGGCTGCTCATATTTTTGGAATTATCATTGAAAACACCAGCTGTCACAGATGCTAATCTTTTGCTGTGACTTCTGAATTAATTGTTTTACAGGGAATAATACTTTGAAAGGTCCTTTTTAAACTCCAATATTTTTAAATATAAGGCCATTTTTTTGCTTCACAGCAAATTATAGATTCATTGAATGGTGCTCACAGTACAGATAAGAAACCTATGACAGAAGGGGCAGTGCTTACAGGCTGTTAGTATATTGCCTACAATTTTTAGCTGATCCACCAAAAATAAGTGAAATTTGTTGCTAACCTGATCAGTTAAGAAAAAAAAATCAATAAATAGAAACTCTGAGAAAAGGGTGCAATATTATCAAAAAGCTCCCTAATGTCAAATGATTACGATTTACCACGAGGGATGTAACAAAGTGAGCATAAACAGTTGTGAATAGATTATTTGTATTACCAAATACATAATAGCCCTACTCATGATTATATAAAGCTTCTAAAGTAAACCTTCTTACAAACAATAACTTATGTGACTACTAACTTTAAGAGATTAGCTAAAGAAAATTTCTTTCTACTAAGGCATCTTTTCTGGTCATTTTTATCTCACATATTTCTGGAGACATATAAAGAGTGTAACATTAGATAAGTTAAAAAGACTGTTCTGAACAGATTTAAATGGACGCTAGCAAGTATTTGTTTCAAAATGTAGATTTCGGGGGTAGGGGTGGGAATTGACTTAAGCTGGAGCCATGGGTCTTGCTTTCCTTTGCTTTCCTTTGGTGTAGTCTTTTTAAAGAACAGCTGCAAGTAAAGGAATTTTGCACACACTGAATGCCATAGAAAATCTGCAGTAAATAGCCTGCTTTGTTGTAGACGTTAGTAGGCAGAATATTGAATGACTAATGATCTGTTTACTGATGTAGAATACCTTCTTTTTGAAGAAAGCTTTCATCCTAGCCAGTTCCATATTTTTGGGTACTGTAAGTAATTGAACTGGCTGGTGAAGTGCCTGTTGTGGTTTGCCAAAGGTTGATTTGTCATGCCTTGCAATTCCAATGAGAAGCATTTCTGAGAGCTCAAGCTCTCCAAAGGGTTTCTGTTAAATCTATATTATTAACAAATGCTTATTTATCCCAGATATTGAAAACTATTGTATGTAGAGAATTTATAGTGGTTCTGTTCAAATTCACGGGGAGGGGGAATAAATCAATTTGAAAATTGATGACTGCCCCTCTCAAAACAAATCATCAGACAGCTCTAGCTCGTGTATACTTGGTGATATCCCTTTTCTTAACAATGTATATCTGACTTGCTTTTTGTTAACTCTTTACATCCCAACGCAGTCCTTCTTTACAAAGAAGCTAACTTTCTGGACAAGTTTAAAAGATTGTACTTGGCAAGAGTCACCTATTCTTTTGACCTTCTATCTAAGCTTGTACTTTAAAATGAGAAATGTTTTTTTTACATTGGCTTCTTAAATAATCATGGCCTTGTCTTTGTTTTTCAGCACAAAGCCACATTAATCCAAAGCAGCAAAGCACTGACAAAGATGAGCTTTATCAGAAAAATATCCCAAAGAGAGAGCACAGTGTGAAAGAAATTCTCAAAACTGAATCCAACCATTCAAAAGGAAAGGACTTATTCCAGACTAACATTTCACCAGTTACTCCAGAAAAACACTTGGGTGACTTGAGAAAAAACTGTAGCCCTGAAAGGTCTTTCTTTCCTCGTGTTGTCTATCCGATCCGACCTCACATTCCAGAAGATTATTTGAAAGCGTCCCTGGTTTATGGGATGGAAAGACCTAGCTATATTACTCCCTCACCCATCCAGTCTTCTACCACACCAAGCCCTTCAGCACGGAGCAGCCCAGAACAAAGTTTAAAAAGCACGAGCCCACATAGCAGTCCGGGGGTTACAGTGTCACCTCTGGCTCCTACTTCTCAAGAACACAGAGAATCTTACCCATACTTGAATGGACCCTTTGGCTCAGAAGGATTGGGGTCTTATCCTGGATATGCACCCCACAGCCATCTCTCACCAGCCTTTTTATCGTCTTATAATTCCCATTATCCAAAATTCCTGTTACCACCATACAACATGAGCTGTAATAACCTGAGCACTTTGAACAATATCAATGGCATCAACAATTTCAGTCTTTTCCCAAGGATGTATCCTCTCTATAGCAACCTCCTTACTGGAGGAAGCCTTTCCCATCACGTGCTGAACCCAGTTGCTCTTCCAAGCTCATTGCCACCTGAAGGAGGCCGTAGATTGCTACAACCTGATCATCCAAGAGACTCTCTCATACCAGCACCTAACAGTGCCTTTT
Source organism: Pelusios castaneus (assembly GCA_007922175.1). Taxonomy (NCBI): domain Eukaryota; kingdom Metazoa; phylum Chordata; order Testudines; family Pelomedusidae; genus Pelusios; species Pelusios castaneus. The sequence goes on from ML685895.1 coordinate 2,224,182, forward strand.
CCATCACAGGCGCTGCTGCCAGCATGAAAGACAAACCATGCAGTCCCACCAGTGGGTCCCCCACAGCTGGCACAGCAGCCACTTCAGAACACATAATGCAACCTAAACCTACCTCAGCAGTATTGGCTGCCTCCAGTGAAGAAGCCATGAATCTGATTAAAAGTAAGAGGAATGTGACTGGTTACAAAACTCTTCCATACCCCTTGAAGAAGCAGAATGGGAAGATCAAGTATGAATGTAATGTTTGTTCCAAGACCTTTGGCCAGCTCTCCAATCTGAAGGTAGGCATTAAGGCAACAGCCTAATTATAAGGAAAACTTTTTTATCTTTAACAAATATTAAATTTCCATGATGGTTGGAAGGCTTATATTTTTTCCCCTGTAACTTATCTAGAAACCATGCTTTCTTTCTTGAAAGAGACAACCAATCTATCTAGGTTCCATGCCACACGTAACACCACGGTCTCATGCTTGTAAATATGATGGTTTTAATTTTGTTTTGTACATGCATTTAAGGTTGAAGTGGCCTAGAAAAGTAACTTGATAATTACATTCCAAAGGGGTAGCTGTGTTAGTCTGTTGTAGAAAAACAACAGAGTCCTGTGGCACTATTAAAGACTAACAGATTTGTTTCCCATCTTCAAAGCGTCTGACGAAGTGGGATTTTCTCCCACGAGAGCTCATGCGATAAATAAATCTGTTAGTCTTTAAAAGTGCCACAGGATTCTCTTGTTTTTGATAATTACAATGCAACATGTTCTGCCTGTTAGATACTTCTAGTTTGCAAATGTTTTAGGGGCCTTGTTTTTAAAGTACTATCTTTGTAGTTATTGGACACTCCAATAAAGGTTTTGTTTCTCATTAGGTCCACCTCAGAGTGCATAGTGGAGAGAGACCATTCAAATGTCAGACTTGCAATAAAGGGTTCACTCAGCTTGCTCATCTCCAGAAGCACTATCTGGTACACACAGGAGAAAAGCCTCATGAGTGTCAGGTATGTAGCACTCCATGCACTGCAAGATTAGCTGCTTCATTTTTTGCCTGCCACGGTGTTTGTCAAACATGGTTCTGCAGCAAGCTGTAGTCCCAGTGCTACTCAACAAGATTTAAAAAATTGTTTTGGGATGTTTGTTTTAAACATGGAAGTCCAAAGGTGCAGTGATGGCAAGTGCTTTCCTGTTTATTTCCAATTAAAACCATATACACCCTTCCACTCATTCACTGTTTCTTTTTCTCTTGCCTCCAAAATTAGGTTTGCCATAAACGATTCAGCAGCACTAGCAATCTAAAGACCCATTTGCGACTCCACTCTGGAGAAAAGCCTTATCAGTGCAAGCTGTGCCCTGCTAAATTCACCCAGTTTGTGCACCTGAAGTTGCACAAACGTCTTCATACCAGGGAACGTCCACACAAGTGTGTCCACTGCCACAAGAGCTACATTCACCATTGCAGCCTCAATGTCCACCTGAAAGGCAATTGCCCTGTAGCCCCTGCCTCTGGCCTCTCAATGGAGGACCTGAATCGTATCAATGAAGAGATTGAGAAGTTTGACATCAGTGACAGTGCTGATAGGTTGGAAGATGTGGAGGACAATATCGATATGGCATCTGTTGTTGAAAAAGAAATACTGACCATGCTCAGAAGAGAGATAGAAGGAGCTAGTCTTAAAGTATCATTGCAGAGGAACATGGGAAATGGACTTATCTCCTCAGGATGTCACCTTTATGAATCTTCTGACATGTCAATTATGAAGTTGCCTCATGGTCATCCACTACCTCTGTTACCTATAAAGGTGAAGCAAGAAACAGTTGAACCAATGGATCCTTAAGACTCCTTCCCCTCCCTCTCCCCCCCCCCCCCCCCCACAAAGAAGTGATTTTTATTTATGACTTGGCAAGTCAGGGTTCCTGTAGCAATTGCTTGTACAGTTTCAATGCTGCAGAGCAATCTTGGCTTACAGTAGGTTCCCTCATCCTCCAGTTGAAAGAAGGAACTCCAAAGTTACTGTATTCTCAGGGCATGAAAAGAGGCAAGGACTACGTATTGCCTTCCCACTTACTAAAAGACAATCATCAATCCATAATTACTTTTTTCAATGACAGAACTTCATAATTTATTATGCAATTTACCATTCTAAGAGCAATAATTAGCAAACGTTTACAATGACCAGAAAATTCATTGTACTATTGAATATAAATCTTTATATTTTTGTCTTGTGGCCATTCTTTGTAGATAACTTTTATTTCCTCTGCACGTCTGTTTTAAAAACCTAAGATTGAAGGGAAGAAGGAAGTTACTTCAGTAAATGTGTCTATGTACCAGTGGTTTCGAAAATGAGGTTTTTGATTTGCCAAAGGTGGGTATTTGACATGTTGAATAGTAATCAATTGGTTTGAAAAGTGCTGTGTACTTTCATGGAGTAGGTCGAGGAGCAAAATCACCTCCTCCCCACCCCAAGAAAAAAATTGATTAGCAGTAAACAGGGAAAAGAATGCCATACCTGCCTATCTGTGGATTGTAGAATGATTCTTAGACCTTCAGCACTACCCGTAACATATGTGGGATAACAAATACTCAGCCTCACATAAATAATACAACAGACAAGCTTTTAGAAAACAATAGTAGCCACATGTTACATTCTGTAACTTTGTAACCCAAAGCAATGCATCAATGAAAATGTGAAAAGTGGCTGTTTTCTAAAAAAAAATGACTATTAAACATTTGTAAAAGCAGTTTAAAAGTCAAACATCTAAGATATCCTAAATGTGTTGCCTACAAGAAGTATATGGCTGAGATTTTATCGCCAGAGTTTTCTGGTGATCAAAAGATAGATTCCTCGACAAAAAGGTTTTTTTGTTTTTATTTCCATTTTTTATTTTTCTCCCCACTTTCTTTGGGCAGCAGGTGATAATGAAGTCCTTTCCTGGCACATTGTTTTTCCTTCTTGTATGATTCAAAGTTTCCTCAGTATTTGTGTTTGTACATTTTGTGGTTAATTTAATTAAAGATGAAAAGGGCATTGGAAAGTTGTTGAACAACAATTACCTCATTGCGTGTGTCCAGTGGTGCAGAAAATGCTGTTTTATCTAATGCTTTGCTACTTTAGAGAAGAAACCAAATGTTCACAGAAAAGATAGAATGCACATTCTTTTATCTTTTTGTTTTGCTAAGCCCAAAGATATTATGTTGGCATTGGAGGTGTAGCAAAGAATACATGTATATTTATAGATATATTTATACCACTATACCATATATGTATATAGATATATATTTATACCACTTAAGTTGTGAGCCAAACCATGTAATAAAACCTATTTTTCATCTAAGTGTGAAAATCAAATGTTATCCAATTTTGCAGATAATCTGATGACTCCCAACATCAGAATACTGTGCTAAGGCATTTTATGACTTGCTAGTACATGTGCACAGTTGCTCATTTGGGGCCTGATCTTGCAAACATTTATTCATGGCTAATTTTACTGATGTGTAATCTCACAGGATTCGGTGGGATTTCACACTTCACTGTGTTGGCAGGACTGGCTCATGGATCTCCTCACTATGGTTTTTTTCTTGTTTTTGTTTTTTTCTTAAATAACAAAACAACCAGAAAGTTTAACTGAAAAAAACTTGAAAATAAACCAAAAGAAATCACAATCGCACCCATGTATGGTATAAATATAAGACACAATGGTGAAGAGTGGAATGACCTATTTAAAGTAATCTGGGTTATTTGGAATGACCCTAACATCTTGTTTCCTCTGCCTCTTAAGAGTTATGTGGTCACATATAACGTGCAGAATAAATAACATTATTACACCCTTTACCACTGTATATATTCTATCTTTCTATCTATTTATAGTCTTATAAATTATAGATTTAAATAGGCCATTCATAAAGCCATGGTTTTGGAGTGGGGGAGGGGTTGTTTTGGTTTTTTTAAATTCCGTTCTAATGCCTTCTACTAATAATTAAAATCAATCCCAAACCTAATAAAATCCAAGGAAGTCTCTCTCAATATAGCTTTTGAAGGATTACACTTGTATGTTCATTACATTTCTGCTCCTATAAATTGTGAGGCTGACATCCTTTAATGTAGCAACGGTTCGCAAAAATAGTACTGAACTGTAGGCTAAACCAAAGTGTCACTACTGTCACTGGGCACGTACTTCTTTTATTTGCCTGTAGTGCTTTCTTTTGTTACACATTTTACAAAGAATTATATGCACCAGCTTTAAGAATTGTTACTCCTCTTTACTCTTCTTTCCACTTCTCTTAGAACTTTTACATGTGAATGTAGCAACAATCAACAGTGTTTTTTCTCTTTTAAGAAAGACTCTGACCAAAGTTAATGGGCTTTTTACTTTGCTAGAACAACAAACTATCTTATGTTTACGTACTGGTTTACATCATTATTTATGTGCGAATTGTCAAAATGTAAATTAAATATAAATGTAAATTGCTTTATTAATGCTTCACTTGTCTTCGATGTCTTACACTGTCTGCGCACACAACTTATTTTCAGACTACATTCCCACCCTTAGCCACAAACATATTGCATACTGACAACTATGAAGTCTTAAATAATACTGACTTCTGCCTTTTGTAAGGGTTTATTTCTTTCTGTAGTTCAAATGCAACATACAACAATGCCAAGATTGAGTACAATATTTTCTTAACTAAATCACTGTCTCTTGGTTTTTAGCCAATAACACTTCCTCTTTTTTTAGAATTTTAAAGGTTAGGATGAAAGCATTTTTACAGTATCTGCATTTCAGAGACACGACCAGGGTTTTAATATTACATTTTTTCCAAATGCTTATCATTTCTGGCCTGAAACTGTAACCACTGGGACCACAATGAGACAGTCACAATGTTAGCATGAGACCACTTAATCCTGTATTAACATGGTGGGAACTACATTCAAAACAAATGCGGAGCTCACAGAGTAGATGTTCTTATGAGCTAATTCTAGAAAAAGTTTTCGTTCCCTCAGCCAAAACTGAATAATACATGGGGGACTCTTCACAAAGTTAATTCCATGTTTGCTACTTCCATCATCGACTACTAGATCTAAAACAGAATAGGCCATGTGGCCTCCTTTCTTACCTGAACGTTAAAGAAATAACGTTCCTTACGCTCAACACTCTATGATGTTTTAAAAGTACTTCACTGTCCTCTTTACATTCATTTAAACATCTGTCTCAAGAATTTGAAATACTGCCAACAGCGAACTGTGGAGTTAAGAAAACCAGAGCACTGCTGTCATAAATGTGCCAAATGGTGCATGTTATACTCTTATATTCTACAGAGCAATTGCTGTAATTTTTTTTTAAAAAGTCGGATAACAATTACCACCATAAATCATAATTCATTACTTGGCAAGGAATTGCTTTGTGCGGGAGAGTTATGTCCTGGGGACACTGGTAAGCTTTAGAAGATGTTTAATAAACCACATTACATAAAAAGACAATGCGCATTATACCTCGCAGCCAAATTAGCCTGAAGTCAGCAGCTGTTGCATTTGTTTTTGGTGAAACTGAAGCTAGTTAGCGGGCATTAAAAAGCGCATATTGTGACCAGAAATACAGCAAATTTAAAAGAACTCCCAACTCTCGGGTTATTGACCATGTAAGACGCAAACTGCACATAACAGAATTTTTTCCTTATAGCTTCATGGGGACCCAATCCTGCAAGCTATTTAAGAGCGTCATACCAAGATGCTGAGTTTCCATAGTTCCCACTGAAGAAGTATGGTTCTTGTTTACTATACTTTGTCAGTGGTAGCCCTTACAAAAGGGCTGATTCTGGAATTTAATTTTAAATATTAGCAAGGGAACAACCCCTCTGATTTTCAACCTTTGGCCAGATGACCATGGACTTTCTCCACAAAGGGACAGAGACATTGCAACCCTGGGAGAGGGGGTTCAAATCCCTACTCCACATCAGGCAGAGGGAAGAACTGAACCAGGACCTTCCAAATCTGAGTTAAGTGCCCTAATTACCAGGCTAAAGTCTATGGGGCTATGTCTACACTTGAAAAGTTAAGTCGCTTTATAAAGTCGACTTAATAAGGTCGACTTAAAATAGACCTTAAGTCGACAACAGAAGTGGACTTAACTTTTCAAGTGTAGATGTGGCCCCTTTTCTACCTTATTAAGTCGACTTAACATTTTAAGTTGACTTAAAAAGGTCCACCTAGGCACTACTCCGCATCTCCACTGGCTTAAGTCGACTTAAGCGCTAGTTCAATTTAAAACAAGGTGTTATTAATTCTATCAAACTTTTCCTTAATTCGACTTAAGGAGCAGCTTAAGTCGAATTAAGGAAAGCCCAGTGTAGATGCTGAGTAAATTAAGTCGATTTAAGCCTCCGTAAATCCACTTAATTTGTAAGTGTAGACGCACCCTAAGAGAGGAAGTCACCTTCTTCTGTGTGTGGAGGTATGTTTGTTCTGAGCACACCTACTAGATGAGGCCCTGTAGGCAAGGTTGGTAGGGCAATGCCTACTTTGTGGGGCTGCTAGAGCTCAGCAATGAGACAGGCCCTGAGATGCTGGGTAGAGTCAGGATGGAGGCCACTGTGCACATATCCAGCCACCAAAACATAAGTGCTTAGAGACCTTGATCGCAAACATTTAGATGCCATGTGCTTCAGGTGCCTACAGAGAGGCAGCAGTTGAGCAGTAGTTTTAAGAAGCTCATACATGCCTACATGTTGGACTCAGCACCTAACATGGCACTTAAGTGCCTACATCCTTTTCTGAATCTATCCTTGTCTGGTTGCCAGGAGTATTCGTGCTTGAGATAAGAGAAACCTGTATCTAAGATCAATCCAAATAAAGCTTTAAAAACTATTTTGCCATCACTACTGAAATGTAGAGACCTATATCTTCCAGCTCAGACCCAGGAGAGCAATTAACTAATCCTCTACAGGTGGTAATTCCAAGCTAGAGAAATGAAAAAGGAAAGAGTGACCTAGCGAGTTATCATTAGAATATGAAGGTTTTCAGGTGTATATTTGTTTGAAGTCAGTGGGCCACCATGCAGCTGCAGAGGTCTCCGAGCACAGTGCTCATTCCAGGATGGAGGCCTAAGACATTCAGAGGCATTAAAGTGGAACAGTTGGGCATGTAATTAAAGTCAACATTGGCTCAGTACAGCACCTGATAGCACAGAAAGGATTCTGTAAAGGTAACTTGTGTCCCTTAAACTTGCTAGAATTCTTAGACAATAGAAAACAATTATAAAGCAAGGACAATACATTGTTGTAATTTATTTAGAATCACAGAAGGCTTTTAAATAAAATAATATAAGGCGCAAGAAACAATGAAGGAAATGTAACTATGCTGTGATCCAGACTAGGGATAGCTCTTGAAATGATTAGGAAATGGGGAAAATATAAAGAAAGATTGGCTAATTCTTCAGGTGGAGAGAAGGGAGTGGTGGTGGTTAATATTTTACAATCTGAACAAGGAAGTGAATTGCTAAGTAGCAAAATTTGATGATGACACAGTTTTTACCAAAGACTATGAGGAAATCTGACCAAAAGGACCTAAATATCCAAGAAATTCAGCAACCCAAAGGCAGGTGAAGCTCAACATAGGCACCTGTAAGGAAATGTGCATTGGAAGGAGGAACAAGTCAAAGCTGTCCTCACCTCCCCCATGCTGATGACCACTTGTTCTTTCTAGGCCATCTGCCATGCTTGATTTGAAAATGAGTAGATGACTGTTCAGCAAAGTAATAGGTAGGGGGTGGGGCAAGCATGCTCTGTGCTGAAGAAGACAGGCTACCGAAAACACTTACCTACTCACAGACTAATGGAGAGAGAACCTCTTTTTAGTAGCCATAGTGGGTCTTATGAAGGGGCAAGCTGAAAGAGGAAGTGGAGCCATTTTAAAGAGGGGAGCAATTGTACAGCTGTTGTCCTACAAATCTGCCTACAATTTTATGTGTCACTTTCCTTGACCTGGACAAATATAAGGATCAGAACACCGAGGAACTAAGACATAAGCAAAAACATTAACTGTTTCAAAAGACCCTGGCCTGTAAATCAGTACAAAAGTCTAATGTACACGAGGCTGAGGAAAGAGTTCTTTAAAGCAGCATACTGGGTGGCCGCAGCAGCATCTTTCACATAGATGATTAGTGCAGTTATACTTTTTTTTACAGAGAGAGAATCGAAGCTATGGGAGGAGAAATGACTCGCCCCTGGTTAAACTGAAAATCAGAGGCGGAGCGGAAAAGAAGCCGGGTGTTTGGACTCTAAGAAGAGTTCCAACTACTCAACCATGCCTCATGTTTCTGCATCACTGGCTCCTTAGAAGGCCTCTGGCTCAAGCTGGCAACTACTTAAAAGGCACTGATTGCCTGCCTTTGTTAACTCTGTCAACCAAATGGGAAGGAGAGACTGGATTTGTTGCCAATAGAACCACATTAACACTAGGTAGGATTATTAGTTAGTGCTTTTGAGAAAAGAAAATGTTGGCGACAAGCCAGTCTTAGGACGAACTGCTGCCACGCACTAGTGCACTGTCTCCCTCTATGCAAGGAAAACAAACAGTGTCCTGTGGCACTTTAAGACTAACAAATTTATTTATCCCATGAGCTTTCGTGGGAGAAAATTCCCACGAAAGCTCATACGATAAATAAATTTGTTAGTCTTTAAAAGTGCCACAGGACTCCTTGTTTGTTTTGCTGACCTAGAGTAACATAGGTACTCCTCTGGAACTTGCCTCTATGCAGGGAGCTACCCTTTATCTCCCTGCATGTCATCTGAACACTTCCTATTCTAAAAGAGCCAGATAAACATCAGAGAGTATGGAAAGAGAAAGGAAACAGCCCTCAAGCTATCATATAATGAGAAAACCCTGCAGCTGATGGGGCAGGGAGGTGAGAAAAAGCAAGAGAAAACTTCTGCTGGATCGAAAGCCCAGCAATTAGGGCATAGCTTAGATAATGGAATCTTGACTTGGTTGGTGAGGCTGGGGAGTTGCTGTTTTCTTTTGGGGGTTGTCGCCTCCCCAAAGCACACTTAGAAGTGGGAAGGATGGAGGAATAGGACATAGAAATTTTTCTCTTAAAAGAGTAGCTGGCCCGAAAGAAATGGAGTAGAAAATACAACAAAGAGACTGGGCAAAACAGTAAAACAAGCATGAAGTGCTACCAGGCATGACCCCTCCTTTCAATCTGTAATGTAAAGTACCTATTTTTAATTGTGAAGAGGGGCAAGATGGCCTTTGGGATGACAGGAAGTATCACTCAGATGATGGTGATGATGATGGCAAAGAATCTCAGAAAGTCACTTTCCTTCAGTCACTGAACAAGGATGGCACTTTCAGTAGAATGAAATAAATAGAAACTAGGTTAAAAGAATGTTAAGGTTGCAAAATTAAGCACTTAAAAAGTTAGGAAATGCCAGTATTAATGTGTGTGACCTTAATTCATCACTCGTGCCCACGTGGATTAAGATGCAATGTTTGTTTAAATGATTGCATACTATACTTTCCACTTGCTCACTGCCTCATTCAATGTTTGTCCTACCCACACACCCTGCCCCATTACATCCTTACTGCAGCTAACTTCTGCACCTATCGTCTTCCTCTCCCACTTCTGCGTCTCACTCCTCTGCACTCCAGACAGACTGTTTCTTCCAACTCCTCCTTGCTGCCTAGCCACTAGTGTGGGCACAGGAGAGTCATTCTTCCTGCTCTCAGATCTAATATGCTACTTGGGCCTATGACTTCTGACAGAACTTAGGGCTGGTCAGTGCTTGGTTGGGAAACTGTGTGTAGTTCAGGAAGTGGTGGTAGATATAATAGCACGCCGCCCACTAAATTAAAGCCCTAGGTTAGTGTTTGGGATACTGTGCTGAAGGTTTTGTCTGTCAAATCAAGTTCCTGAAAATTTGTGGTCATAACTAAAAGTAGCCTATGGCACTTTCGTCAAGATTAAGACTCTTACTCCCTGTGTTCTACCTACACTTCAGTGTCTGTAATTCTGCCTCCCTAAATACCTGCCTGTAGTTTTAGGTGGCTACACCATTCTTCACTTTCTTTTCTAAACTGGTCTGTTTTGAAGCTCAGGGTGATGATGTCTGGACTATCCTTTTCTAATAAGGAAGTTGAGTATTGCCACATCAGACTTGTGGTAGACATCTTCACCTCTAGGGCAGAAGCAAGAAGACCAAGTTTGTAACACAGGGTCTCTTCCCTCATTCTCTAGTAGGACTTGGGAAGATAGCTGGGATTTCAGGACTCCTAGCTAGCTGTAACCAACTAACCATATCTAAGGAAACCAAACCAGTATGATTTCCTTATTGTGCAACGACTAGAAAAGGCAACCCACTATGGAACCTTAATCCAGGCCTATGTGTCCTTTTCCATAAATTGTGAATAGTCAGATCCTTGCTTCATTTCCTCATCCAAATACTGAGTGAGATTCCTTACTGCATTCCAGCTTATTAGTAGCTACAGTTGTAGCCACGAAATACGAGGTTTAGAAATAGTGGGAGCACAAAATTTAGCTAGGAAAAATGCAGCATGCAGTGCATTTGCCAGTATGATGATGTATTTAAGTACAGTGAAAACTAGCTTAAATTAAAGAGCATTCAGGGGAGTGACAGAAAGCAGCTTTTTAGCAGAGAGAAGGTGGTGGTGAAGGCTGTGCACCGGACTCGCTAGGTTCAGTTCCCAATGTTACCACAGACTTTCTGTATGACTTTAAGCAAGTCACCAAAGCATTCTGTGCCTCATTTCTCCATCTTTATAATGGGTATAATACTTGTTTTCTCCCACACTTTGTCTTGTGCACTTAGACTATATGCTCTTTGAAACAAATTCTTTCTCTCTCACTGCGTTTGTTCACAGGGACTAGCAGGGACTGATCTCAGCTGCGCCTTGAGGCCCTGACAAAAATGCAATTAATCATTAACAGAGATGAATTTTTAGTAAAATGTAAGATTTCTGTTCATTGTGTTCTGGGTACATTGGGGGAAGTCCCGGAAGGCAGGGGGCTGCCTAATGATGGTGATGTCTTTCACTTTATTTGCATCTGATAATGAAAAAAAAAACAAACCAAAAGTTAAACATTTTGTGGAAACTGTAACCAGGTGTGAAAGGGGCACAGACACATGAAAAGTGAAAATTTGTCTTTTAACTGAACTGTGATAAATTATTTGAGTGTTCAAGAGGGGAAAAGCACATCTGCTTCAAGTCATTTAGAGAAATCTTTTTGTTCATGGCTCTCCAGATCTGCTGAATTAGACTCCTCATCTAACCTATATTGCAACCATTAGTGCACATCTGTAGATGTGGGTGTTACGTATTTTCTACTTTACTGGTAAGTTTCAATTTGATTCTTTTTCAGAAAGATGTGGGGGCATTTTGCGCTTGTCTTATCACTTCAGAACACAAATAACAGGACTTTATAACGTACCCTGCCTATTGACACTGCAAAACAAATAAAATTCTCTTTAAACATAGAACATAAAAGTGACCCAAGTAACAACCAAACTGTTTCTCTGTTTTCTCCACCCCCACCCCCAGCTCTCCGCCCAGGGGCTCAGAAATGATAACTAACCCTTACCAGTACCCAAAGAGGTCTTCCCTCCAATTTCTCAGTACCTGAAACATTGTGCTGTCTTCACAAATGACATTTCAGTTCTACTTTACATCTTTACAGGAAGCTGTATGTACCTCTGAGGAGAAGAGTCACCTAAACATAAGACAGGTCAGCAGTGCTGTACAGGGAGGGAAGATCTCCAAGAACAGCAGAGAAGATGGATTACCAAGGCAGGACAGGGCAGCAGTGGCCTCTGCTTTATCTCCTCCTCATCATGTCCTAAGACCCACAATTGGTCTTTTCTCCCTTCCGATAAAGAGATAGAAATGCATTATTGCTGCTTCTCACTGTGACTCTCTTGAGGCTGTGTCATGAGATGGGATCTGAGATCCTGTGCTACCTTCAAATCCAAACCACAGCAAACAGCGGGAAGACAGCAGGCCAAACACTGAAGATATGTCTAACACTTGGCCTGCTGCCTTTGGCTGTGGTTTGGCTTTGAAGTGTCTGAGATCCCACCTCATGATGCTCAACACAATGGTTTGCTAAATTCCAAACACAAGAGGGGAAAGAGGACACCAGCCCTGCTTCCTCCGGAGCTCTTTTTTCTAGCAGTGGAGGCTGTGGTTGTGGATCTGTGTGCTCTGTTGAGTGGTTAATTCCTGACAGTTAAGACTCAGATCCACAGAGAAACAGGATCTTTGTTTAGATACCTTGTTGGGTGGGATTTGTGGGCCTTCCAAGAAATTTCCCTGCAGGCCACTCCAAGTCTATGGCAAGGGAAACCAGGTACTTTCCTGTCATGAATGCCCAGACTAATCAAGGAATAAATTGTAGCTTTAAGACATAGCTTTGTGTGAATGCAACAGGTTCTCTAGGAGACATTGCACCTGAGGAGCTCAGGAGAGGAAACCAAGGGCATAGCCAGCTCCCATCTGGCCAGGACCTTGACTCTCCAGGGTGGGCTTGGCCAGTCCTGCTGCCAGTCATGTGACTGGAAGCTTCTTGCCTATGCTCCTGTTGCTTAGCAATTGGAGCGTCAGGGGTGGGGGAGGAGAGGCAGCCCGGCCTCTGCTGTGCAAAGGCTGCAGTAGCCGCCCAGGGCTGGAGCTGCGTGGGTGGACACTGCACGTCTGTCTGCAGTGCTGCTGCTTGGAGCCACGGCAGACCAAATTCACACTGCTGCCAGGCGATGCAGCAGGCCGTGGTGGGCAGGCCTGCTGGCCAACCAGGTGGGCACATGCCCACCCATAGCGATGCCTCTGGAGGAAACCCTCTTGCATCTTCAGCAAAAGGAACCCCTATAGCCCAGAACAAGAGGAGGAAAGCTCATGCATCTCCTTACCCCCTTTGTGAGAGAATAGCTCCTCCTGGCTAGCCTTCAGCAATCCTGGCACACTTGAAGAGAACAAGAATTGAAATGATACCTGACCCCTGTGGGAGGAATGTCAGTAAGGGTGTAGGGGAGGAGCTTTTGCATACACGTCCACTCTCTTCAGGGCCTGGCACAATCAGCCTCCAGGGATTTATTATTCCAAACCTTAACACCGCTTACTTATATATTTTGTTGCCAAAATAAATGACATGTTAAAAATATCATGCTGGAGGTATGCATGGTGCTTTATGTAACTTCTGATCTCTTCAGTATAAACTATTCCTCACTGTAGGCATATGACAGAGTGCTTTCCAGTAGGGCATTCAGTGTTGTGACTAACATCTGTTCAGTGTGGTTCATTCACTTATGCTCTCCCAAGGGGAGAACTCTGAATGTAGTGGAGTGTTTTTGTTATGATAGAGTTTGGGGGTTTTAAAGTGTTCATTCTGCTCTCTGTTTATGTTAGACAAGGCCAGGAGGAAGACACATGTCTTGCACTTGGAGTGGAAGGTGCTGAGGTTTGGAATGTTCCTTTGTTCCTGTGGGACTTTTGTTCCAGTCACCCTTGAGAAAGCTCTTTCTCCTACATAGATGAGCTTGAACTCTTGAAATGAAAGATTCCTACCATGAAGTGTTCACAGTAAAAGAGTTCAACACTGGAAACCATTATTTCCATCTGTAGTCCCATTAACTTCAATGGGATTTAAGTGTCATGTTGAAGGAGGGTCTAAAGCAATTTGCCATAGAGATGATAGAAATCTATAGGGAATTTCCTCCAAAACTTGCAGCAGATTTAACCAAAATCTGTGGAGATTTTTCCTCCCATATTCTACCTAGGTTTAGTTTAAGTCTTTAATGCCAGATATTGTAATACATCAGGAAGGTCACTAATAAAATGTTCTTTCTCAAAACATGCACTTCATAGAAATAAAAATCAGCATCTAAAAGCAATATTTAGATAGAGTATCTCTAACAGAATCAGATGATGTTCCCCCATTCCACTTCAAAAATAAGCAGGGTTGACTATAGGATTTGCTGAACAATCACTTTTTGTTGCATTTGCTTCTTGGAGAATTGCATAAAGCATTCACTGATTGTTTAGAGCTCTCATTCCCCCAACAAACAATCAATCTCCATAGTTTTTTATATCGGCTCCATCAGTGTACCATCTGAGCACTTCAGATATATAAATGAATTAACCCACACAGCATTCTTGTTAAGTAGGAGACCAATATACCCTACTTTGTGTAACCTTCGGGTGGGCTAAATTCATTTAGTTGCCCTTCTCCAGTGCCCCACAGAAATCAATCCCAATCCCTGTGGGGAAAGCAGCTGGAGACCCAGGATCCAGCCTGTACAGGACTCACGGCGAAGCTTGCTCAGAGCTACACTCACACATTAAAATACTACTAAAAACAAACATAACAATGAACTTTATTAACTACCAACTAAATGAACCTTATCCTAAGAAAACAAACTACAATTAACCAAGAACAATCCCTTGCATGAAAGATACCCAAGAGTCCCAAAGTCTGTGTGGAGTTCACCCAACTCTCAGCTACAGTCTCTGTTCCAGTGTGGAAGCTTGAGTGGCAAGAAATCGCTGTCCTCTTCTTTCTTTGCTGGGATCCTCTGTAGCATTCCATGCAGGCTTTTTCTTCTCCTCTGCAACCAGCCCTCAGTCCCAGATGCATGTCTGCAAGGTCTGTCGCAAATGACTCCTTTACATGGAGAAAACATCTTGTTCACTCCTGGCTCAGCTCCTCTCCAGAACACTGAGCACATGGTCTCCCCTCAAGGCAGCTCCTGCCTGCTGTCTGCTCAGGCTGCTGCTCTCCAGTCATCTGACTGACAACATCCCATCACACCAGCAGGGTACACTGTGGAGCATGCTCAAATTGCTACCACACCCTGCTTCTGGAAGTTTCCAGTTGTGGGTCGCTAATCTGCCCAACAACAGTAACCCACCCTCAGCAGGTCTCCCAGAGATAGCCTTTTCAGGCATATGGGTTACATTTGCAGAGTAGGAATTCAGAGAAACTGAGATTAAGACTGGAATTTTTGAGAAGAGTCAATGGAGTTTGATGCCCAAAACACATTCGGAATCACTGACACCTGGCCACTAAACACTCTTTGGCGCCTATGAAAATATCAGCCTCAATCACTTGCCTAAATTTACACAGCAAGTCTGTGGTAAAGCCCTCTAATTAAACATAGTTGTCTCAAGCGCCACTTTGGTACCTTATTAATAGGATTGGCCTCCCTCCCACACACTTACCCCTTATGAAAGGTTCCAAGCATTGAAAACAGAACACCTGAGAAATCTAAATCCATAAACACTAGCAGGGATGACCCCAAGCCACAAAGTTCAAATCTGAATTTCCCCAAAATTTAGAAAGTTCAGATCTGGGATTTTCAGTCAGCACTATCTCTAGTTCACTCACCCATTTAACCTAAAAAACAAAGGAAAAGAAGCAGCTAGAGGCAAAAAGGCATCCTTTAAAAAGTGGAAGTTAAAACATACTGCAGAAAATAGAAAGGAGCATAATCTCTGGCAAGTGAAATGTAAACATATAATTAGGAAGGGCAAAAAAGAATTTGAAGAACATCCAGGCAAAGACTCAAAAAGTAACAGCAAAAAATAAAGTACATCAGAAACAGAAAGCCTACTGAACAACCAATGAGGCCACTGGATTATCGAGATGCTAAAGGAGCTTTCAAGGAAGAAAAGGTTATTGCAGGGAAACTAAATGAATTCTTTGCATTTGGTCTCCACGGCAAAGGATGTCAAGGGGATTCCCAAACCTGAGCCATTCTTTTTAGGTGACACATCTGGAATTGTCACAGCCTGAGATGTCATTAGAAGAGATTTTGGAACAAACTGATAAATTAAACAGTAATAAGTCACCAGGAGCAGATGGTATTCACCCAAGAGTTCTGAAGGAACTCAAATACGAAATTGTTAACTATCATCTGTGGTATGTAACCTGTTATTTAAACCTGCTTGTGTATTGGATGACTGGAGGATAGCTAGTGTGATACCAAATTTTTAAAAAGGCTCCAGAGGCAATTCTGGCAATTATAGGCTGGTAATCCTAACTTTAGTTCCAGGCAAATGGTTGAATTTAGAAGAACAGAATTATCAGACATATAGATGAATATGATTTGTTGGGGAAGAGTCAACACAGTTTTTGTAAAGGGAAATCGTGCCTCGCCACTCTTCCAAAATTCTTTCAGGCATCAACATACTCGTGGACAAGGGTGATCCAGTGTATATAGTGTACTTGGGTTTTCAGAAAGCCTTTGACAAGGTTCTTCAGCCAAAAGTTCTTAGGCAAAGTAAACAGTCACAGGACAAGAGGGAAGGTCCTCTCCTGGATCAGTAATTAGTTAAAAGGTAGGAAACAAAGGGTAGGAATAAATTATCAGCTTTCAGAACGGAGAGAGGCAAATAGTGATGTCCCCCAGGGGTCTATAGTTGGACAAGTACTGTTTAATTTATTCATAAATGATCTGGGAAAAGGGATAAACAGTGAGGTGAAAATTTGCAGGTAATACAAAACTACCCAAGATAGTTAAGTCCAAAGCACACTGTGAAGAGGTACAAAAGGATCTCACAAAACTGGGTGACTGGGCAACAAAATGCCAAATTAAATTCAATGTTGATAAGTGAAAAGTAATGCACATTGGAAAACATAATCCCAATTACATATAAAATGATGGAGTCTAAATTGGCTGTTACCACTGAAGAAGGAGATCTTAGAGTCATTGGGGATAGTTCTCTGAAAACATCCACTCAATGCGCAGCAGCAATCAAAAAAGCTAAGAATGTTGGGAATCATTAGGAAAGGGATAGATAATAAGACAGAAATATTGTATTGCCTCTTTATAAATCCATGGTATGCCCACATCTTGAATACTGCATGCAGATCTGGTCATCTCATCTCAAAAAAAAGAGAGAGAGATTGGAATTGAAAATGGTACAGAAAAGGGCAACTAAAATGATTAGGGGTATGGAAAAGCTTCCATATGAAGGATCAACCATATGAATGATTAATAAGACTAGGATTTTCAGGTTGGAAAAGAGACACTACAAGGGATATGACAGAGTGCTATAAAATTATGACTGGTCTGGAGAAAATAAATAAAGTGTTATTTACTCCTCATAAATTTCAAATGAAATTACTAGGCAGTAGATTTAAAATGAACAAAAGGAAGTATTTCTTTACACAACACACAGTCAACCTGTGGAACTCCTTGCCAGAATATGTTGTGAAGGCCAAGGCTATAATGGGGTTCAAAAAAAGAACTAGATAAATTCATGGAGGATAGACACATCAATGGCTATTAGCCAGGATAGGCAGGGATTTCTGTTTGCCAGAGGCTGGTAATAGCTGATGGGATGGATCATTTGATAATTACCTGTTCTATTCATTTTCTCTGAAGCACCTGGCACTGGCCATTGTCAGAAGAGAATATACTGGGCTAGCTGGACCATTGGCTGACCTAGTATGGCTGCTCCTATAGTTTTATGTTATGTTAACCTGAACAGTTATTCAGTAATCTACTGATTGCATCTCAGGATACTGGCAGTCCAAAGATACACAATATTGTGGATTTCTGTGCATCACTGCACTCCTCTGTAGCATGGGTATATTCTTGCAAGCTGTAGTGTGCGGCTAAATTAACTATGCTTTGAGATCATCTGATGTAATGCGCTATTCAATTGAAAATATTTTTACTATTCCTATAAAAATAGGATGCTGAAAAATGTGTTGGCTGGATGCAAAGCTTAAATGTCACTTAATCTCATTCCCCAAAATAATTAAATATGAGATAACATGTCCAGTTGCAAAGGATAGCTAGATCTCGCCTGATTTATTTATTGTTCTGGCTGGCTTACAGACCTTTTTATTTATTTATTTTTTTGGCTGGGGGGGGGGGGGGCGAGGTATTTGCCCATATCTACTTAGGACTCAGGTTGTTGGTATGGGAAGCTGAAGAGATAACTGCTTTTGCAGAAACTAATTAGCTGTGGAGAACCATTTCCTTTTCTGTACCTCAAATAACATTTACCACTTAGGCTATATACAAATAAATTTTGCAGGATCTTAACTAATCTACCACATAAATGCAGATAGAAGTTTAGAAATGGAAGTTCAGTTTTTATTATCTTTTTATAAAAAACAGTGAAAGCTCAATATTGAACAGTCTCCACTAGAATTTTTTGAACCTTTTAAATACAGTCTCCTGTTAGAGGATGATAGTAACAAACATTACAAGAGATTTATAGTTTCATGGGACTGAACTGATTGTATTCATCTTCTTTGGTCCGATCTACATGTGGGTTCCAGGCTGAAACTGACATTACCTAAGGAAAAGCATTCAGTATCTTTTCATATAAACTACAGCTGGTCAACAACTAATCCCAGCTTTAAACATAATATATTATCTCTCATCTGTTGCCAGAAATAGTATACACTATTGAAAAGCTGGGCCTCCAGAAAACGTGCTAAAACAGAGTGGGCCATCACTTCACTTAACTTAAAAGCAAACCGATACTGGAAAAGACATTCATTTCTAGGTATCTAGTTCAGAGACAGAAAATTATTACACACACAGAGAGAGTGAGAGAGATTAAAAGAACACTATTAGGGTTGCAAAATTAGGCACTCAGGCTATGTCTACACTGGCAAGTTAGTTCGAATTAAGGAAGCTTAATTTGAACTAATTTAAGCCTTGGCCACACTAGGCTTTCATTAGTTCCAATTAAGGGCTTCTTTAATTCCAACTAATAAATTCGATTATACTTTTCGAACTAACAGTTAATTCGAAGTAGTTAGTTCGAATTAACCCAATGTGCTATGTTAGTTCGAACTAAGTGCTCAGTACGAACTAACCGGCACATTGACCTTAATGCAATTCACTAATTCGAACTAAGCAAGTGCCCTGCATGGCACTTGCTTAGTTTGGACTAGCATTCTAGTGGGGCCATGCTGGTTCAAATTAAGTTAATTCGAACTAACTAAAATTAGTTCGAATTAGTTAGTTCGAATTAACTAATTTGAATTAACTTTAGTAAGTGTAGACATAGCCTCAGTGTTTAAAATTTAATCTAAATATAGGTTCATTTTTTTAAAAGTCTATTTAAAATTAATTTGAAATTATGACAAATAAATTTAGTCCTTACCATAGGTTATTTATTAAAATCATGTGACTTAAAAATAATATTAAACACTACATGTTTGCTGCCAAGTTTTAAGGAAATTGAAACCACTAACCTAGTGGAAGTCACTGGATAAGAACCTGGAACCAGAATTTGTTGAAGTGCTAAATCAGTTTTGGATGGCAATATCTTCTTATACTGGTTCAGAGAAATATTTCCTTCATTTGAGTTTTTTCAACTAGTTCAGTTCAGTACTTAGTTCATTCAAAAACTCCAATGGGAATTGAAAAAGCAGAGAAGCTTTGTTTTCCCCTTCTCATCCCAGATTAAAAATTAAGTGTAAGAGAGTCAGATCTACTCATTCTAAAACCTCGAAGACCATGGTGACCAAAAATAATCAATTCAGTTCACTAAACACAAAAAGTCCTTTCTCTATTTACTATATCTGGATTTTAAGTGCAAAACATGTTTTGATAATCTTTCCAATAATTTTTCCCTTATGTATCCAGCACATTTAAAATAGTTTTAACTAATAAAAAAAATATTTTAAGTGATGGTTTTGTGCATTTTTAACTAGATTTGAATTTCCATTCACATAGACCTTGACACAAGTCAGAAGTAAAAAAAAAAATCTTGTAAATAAAAAATACATCATTCATTTTCTCACAATAAAATATAAAGACTAAGAATCTGAAGAAAGGTAAATGAAACTATATGATTGCTTAAATAAATGTTTACAGACCTAGTGTATCCTCCTAGTTAGCTATCAGATTAGCCAAACAACATAAAAGCTACATTTAGTTGCAAACCAACATGTCTTAACAGTCATTCGCCAACCTTTCTTTAGGAAAATAACTAAGTACAAACAAAAAATAAGATTAAAATCACTTATTTAAATCAAGGTTTCCTGCTCACTGATTTAAATCATGATTAAAATTAGTGATTAAAATCAATCAACTTTATCTGAATGCTTCACAAACATGAATTCATTTATCTTCAAAACAGCCCTGTGGGATATGGCAGTAGTATTTACCACATTTTACATTTGAGAACCTGATGCACAGAGATTAATGCCCAAAGTATTTAGCAATTTTGAATGCCCAATCTGAGGCACCTAGGATCTGATTATTTGAAGTATTTATTATTATATGTTCAAAGCACAGCTCCCCCTGACTTCAGTTACAGTTATGGGTGCTCAGCTGGTGCAAATCAGATCCTTAGGATCTTAGCTCCTCCACCCACCTAGACGATTAGCAAACACCTGTGAAAAGTTTGGTTTACAGGACTTGAGAGAACATCACATAGGAGCTTTTCAACAGAAGCAGGGATAGAATCCAGTCCTCTAGGATAGCATTCAACTACCTTAACCATGAGACCATCCATTTTACTTCCTACAGTTTCCTTCCTTGACATCTTTCCTCTACACTTGTGACTCAGTGGGCAAGACTTCTTGTTGCACCTAACTACACCTGCCTTTGGCCTGCTAAGCTGCCTGCCTCCTTCCAACCACTGGGGACTGCAGCTGTTTTCTACTACAAACGCACATGCCCCCCTCAACTTTCCTTCCACCTCTTCCCCTCAATTTGCACTACACTGGTAGACTTCCTTCTCTTCCCCTTGCCTGCCTCCTCTCTTGCAGTTTGCTGCCCCCCACCCACAAAGTTTGCACAGTCTCTCTTTCCTTACATTTCATCCCTACTAACCCCTGCTTTCCCCCACATTCCAGCATAGTCCTCTTCTCCTTTACAGTTCACCAATTCCCCTATTTCATGTGGTCCCCCTCTATCTTATGGTTCACTGCTTCTGTCTGATGTGGTCCGTGGTCCCCTTCTCCCTTGCAGGTTATTGCCCTTCCCATTTCATGTTGCCCCCTTCTTTTCCCATCCTTCCCATATTCGGTTGCTTGCTTCCCTTGCCATATCAAGAGTTCCTCCCTTGTTGTTACTTTGTTACTTGCCTGTTCTGCCCCATCCGGCCCCACTTGCCCATGCACCTGCATACTCCCCGTACTTGTGATCCCCCATTTTGTTTGATCCACCATGCAGTACTCTTCCCCCCCCACACACATATATGTATGCCTTGTTTCCAGTGAAGCTGAAGGAGGTGGTTTTCCCCAAAAACTGCCTACTGTGACTCCCCACCTTCCTTTATTTGCTCTATTAACCCCAGTTTCAGTTTGTGCTCTCCTGCCCTTCCCCCCATAAAAGCCCAGAGGACAGAAACCATTAAGCCCCTGTGTTTCCCTCAACCCCAACCCCTTCATCATTTCAGTTTTTTGCCATGAGGAAAAGGGAAGCGACAGTGAGGAAGGGGGATCCCTGGCCAATGTCAATTTCTGCTTGTTTATCAACCAATCAAGTGCCCTAAAGGTGGATCAAACCATGTCGATGCTGCATTGGATCTGTGTTCTCGAGTGGTGTTTGATCAATTAATCATCAAGGTACAGGTAAGCCTGTATCCCTCAACATCTGAGACAGACTGTGACTACTGCCATACGCTTTGTGAAAACTCTTGGGGCTGCTGATAGACTGAAGGGAAATGCAGTAAATAGGTAATGGCAATGGCCAGCCACAAATCTGAGGAATCTCCTGTGTCCATCAAAGCTGGAAATATGAAAATATGCTTCCTTTAAATAAAGGATAGCATACCAGTCTCCTGGATCCAGAAGGAGGATAGCAGGCCAGGGAGACCCATATGGAACCTCAACTTCTTGAGATGTTTGTTTGAGGCAACACAGGTCCAGGATGAGCCATAGGCCCCATTTGGTCTTCAGTATTAGAAAGTACCCATTAAAACCCCTTCCCTCTCAAGTCTTGGGGAACTTCTTCTATGGACCCCATCCAAAAGAGGGCTTGCACCGCCTGGATGAGAAGTTGCCCATAAGAAAGGTCCCTGAAGAGGGATGGAGATAGAGGGTGGGAAGGAGGAAACAAATTGAAGAGTATTGAATTGTAATTGTACTACGTACCCCTTGGTCTGATGTTATGAGAAACCAGGTAGGGTAGAAGAGTGAAAGATGGTCTTAAAACAAGAGGGATGGATCCTGGATAGCAGCTAGCTGACCCCGAGCATCTAGGAAGTTGCTAGGGAGTGAGATGGGGGGGCTAAAATGCTTTCTAGTGGTCAGTGGGGTATACAAACTCTGGGAATGCTGAGTAGTCCTTGAATCTTTAAGCCATGCAGTTTGGTGTCAGTCTTTTCAGAGAACAGAGAGGCCCCTTCAAAAGGGAAATCTTATACTAGCTGCTTGACTTCCTGAGAGAGGTCCGACAACTGCAGCCATGAGGAACACCTCATTGTGATGGCCAATACCATAATTTTGCCTGCTGAGTCAGCTTCATCGAAGGCTGCCTGGAGGAAGGGTCTGGTCACCAACTTGCCCTCTTCCATGATGACCATGAATTCCTGTCTCAACTCTTGAGGCAGGGAGTCTTTGAACTTGGCCATAGAGTCAGAGATATTAAAGTCATATCTCCTCAGCAATTCTTGCTAGTGAAGGCTGGTCACCGAATAAACCCTCCTGCTGAACAGATCCAGCTTCTTAATGTCTTTGTTTTTAGGGATGGTGTTTGTCTGCCCCTAGCTGTCCGATTCATTTGTGGCCAATACTAGGGATCCCGGTAGGGGATGTGAGTACATATAATCAAAATCCTTGACTGGGATATAATACTTTTTCCTCTGCCCTTTTTAAATTAAGGGGTAAAGACGATGGGGTTTGCCACAGAGACTTAACTGTTTTTGTATCCCCTTGTGTACCAACAAGGTCCCCTTGTGGGGGACCAGTGTGGCCAAGATGTCAAACAGGGAGTCTGTGAACTCTCTGAATGCCTCAGCTTCAGCCCCATGTTTGTGGTGACCCATTTAAGCAGCTGCTGGTGAGCCCTAAAGTTGTCTGGAGACAGCAGGTTAAGCTGGACTCGCAATCACCTCATCCAAGAATGATAAGGAGGTGGCCTTAGTGCAGGCAGCTGGCCCCACCCCATAATCAGGTGCATAATCCAGGAGCCAGTGTATTCTTGGTAGGGCAACAGATTCCTGATACGGATACCTCCCTTGCTGACTATGATGGTGCTGTTCTCACTCCTGCTTGTTGGTTCTGTTGCCAAGGATCTGGAGACCAATGTCAGGGATCTGGACACAGTGCTGAGGATCTAGAGATCAGTGCTGTGGATATGAGGAGTGCCACGGAGACCCCATGGACAGTTTGTCTTTGGAGGGCACATATTGGCCAACACTGTGGAAGGGGTTGGCAGCCCTTGTGATCTGCCTTCCTTCATGACCCTGGGCAGTAAAGGGTCTCGAGATGTAGGTGGTACCAACAGGCACATAAGTTCTTTGGCCACTTGAAATGCCTCCAAAATCAATGGAATACCAGGAGTTAGTGGTGAGTCCCAGGCATGGTACAGAGCCCTATGAGGAGATGCTACCATCAACCGCAGCTCTGTGGATGATGAGTGGCCATGCACAAGTCTCACCTCAGCCACTGATCCCCTCATGGGCTTCAGGGAACACTCTCTGCTGGAGTGTTGTTTTCTCTGCCTCTTCCTCAATATCGATGATGGTGATTGATGCCAGCAAAAGCCCAGTGCTGGACACTGATGCTCAGTATCAAATCAGAGTGGCATGATTCAGAGGGTGGTTTAAGAGCTGCATCCATTGGCAGAGTCTTCAAGCAAATGTCGTTGTCCTTTTTTTGTCCACAGCCTAAAACCCTTGCAGATATTACACTCATCTTGATGTGAGCTTCCCTGAGGCATTTCAGTGCAGCTCATATGCGAATCACTCATGGGCATGGGCTTATGGCAGGTTGCACGCTGTTTGAAGCCTGGAGATCAGGCCATCCTCCATTCCTGAGATAACATCCTTAGATGGAACCACTCTCTACAGTAACAACTCTCTAAACTACATCTATACTTAAACTTTTAGAACTATATACAATATAATGTAGAATAAAATCACTGGAGAAGACTTGCAAACACAAAGAGAGTCATTAGTTATTCCAGCAACCATCATGGGCAGTGTGAAGGGAGAGAGAGAGAGAGAGGTGCCCCTTATACTAGTGCACAGCACATGACCCCAGAGGGCACTAGACCTGTACCTACAGATACCACTGAAGGAAAAATCTATAGCACCAGTACATGTGGTGTACACACATCTAGCATGGAATGGACATGAACAAGCACTCAAAGAAGAAACAAGAATTGTTCTGGAAACTTATTTTTCCACCTGAGTCAGGAAGGACCAAGAATACCCAGGGAGACTGAGAATGGGGGAGCGTCTACTTTCTAGTCACATACTTCAAATTTCCCACTCAAGTTTTACTTCCAGTAGATCAAAGGAAGTGATTATTTCCCTCTATTTGGCACTGGCACATTTGGAGTCTTATGTCCAGTTTGGGGATATGGAAGGATACGGACAAACTGGAAAGATTCCAGCAGAGTGAACAACAATGGAGCACATGACATTTCTTAAGAAAGGATGAGGGAACTGTGTTTAGTTAGTCTGCAGAAGAGAAGAGTGAGGAGGGATTTGATAACAGCCTTCAACTACCTGAAAAACGGTTCCAAAGAGGATGGAGCTAGGTTGATCTCAGTGGTGGCAGGTGACAGAACAAGGAGCAATGGTCTCAAGTTGCCGTATAGATTGGATGTTAGCTAAAAAAAATTATCATTCTACCTAGATCTAGGAGGGTGGTGAAGCCCGGGAACGGATTACCTAAGGTGGTGGTGGAAGCTCCATCCATGAAGGTTTAAGGCCTGGCTTGACAAAGCCCTGGCTGGAATGATTTAGTTAATGCTGGTCTTGCCATGAGCAGAGGGTTGGACAAGAAGACACCCTGAAGTCCCTTCCAACCCTAATCTTCTATGAATTCTATCTTACCTCTTTGAATGAGGTATATTATCATTAGCACAATTTACCAAGGAACATGAAGAAGTCACCAGCTGAAATATTGAAATCAACATTGGGTGTCTTTCTAAAAGATAAAGTGTAATTCAACCACAAGTCTCTGGGCTGGAACACATGGATAAAATTGAAAGGACTGTGTTAAGCAGGAGGTCAGACTAGATAGTCACAATGGTCCCATCTGTATTTAAAATCTATTGATCTGTGTATTCTCCTAATAATTTTGATCCTTCTTGTAAAGTGCTGGCTTGCCCACATCCAATAAAGGACTCATTGCCACAACCAGTCTTTTTCCAGACACAGTTTTATTTTCCAAACATAGGCAAGACCACCCCCCACAAAAGCAGCTTCAAAGGTTATCGTTGGCTACAGCTTCCACGGGATTTTCCTCTTTTTCTTTCTCAGCCCCTTCTGTTTCAGGGTTTACTGCAAGGTTCTTCCTTGCCCCTTTAGCTGAGCTTTGTGGTCTCCCAGTGCTTTCTGACCAGCAGGTTCCTAGTGCCTCCCCTCCCAGGGTACTCTACCAGACTCTTCCTGAACGTGCCCTGCTACCTCTTCCATACTGACAGGCTGCTTCTTTTTAGGGAACACCTATCCTGTCCTCACCTGCACTGGTTCAATCACAAGTGTAGGCTGGCCCTTCAAATACTCCTGCCTACTACTGTTCATGGATAGGATTAATCTTCAGATACTTAAAATTGTATTTATCATTCTCATTTATTCACTACACCCACCCCCTCCATCTTTATTGAATACACGATCTTGATTAATTTTGGTATTGATGTTATTATGGAACAAATTAGCATGTTCACGATGGATCTTCTTTCGGACATTCAGATTGATATATTGTCCTTGAAATGATTTAACAGCCAGATGTTGACGAGACTTTTAGTATTAGTGACTATGCAAATTACACCTGCCCTTTTGTCTCCTCCTCAAACCACAAAAAGGTGGAATTAATATTGGGAGTGAATCTCATCTGTAGTCCCCTGGCTGCTTTTAAGTCTCAGTGAGTAAATAATAAACCTGCTTTTCATCTTCTTTTGGAACCTTGATTAAGATCCTATTGGGTAACAAGTGAAATTAAACTAGTTGTTGCAGTTTAGCTTCTCCGTGCCATTTCCTCACATGAATTAATCACAACCAAATGTTCTCAATAGTAGTCCTTAAAAGACAAATCAGAAGGAAGGGCGAGTACTCTCACTCAACCAGCCCAATAAATGTGTCATATTACCAAAATAGACTTGTCCCTCTAGTTCTGCCTGTTTCCTAGCACATCTCTGACAGTTTGAATAGTGTTGGCAATATCTGAGCAACTCCAGGGGGAGAGGTCAATATGCATTAACTGCAAACTCAGGGTGTGTTTTGCCTTGTACCAACAGCCACCCACGATGTGTGATTATTACACAATAATCATGAGCTCTGAAATTTCTTCTTTCAATTAGAATGTCACCTATTTTGTTTTAATTTAGTAAAGGACACTGATATGTCCCATACTGAAGTTGATGTCTTCCGATGGAACCTGCTCTAGTAAGACAGTAAGAATATTACAAGTGAAGCTGCTACAATGATCATTTTCATAAATATTAAAGGATACACCTTTGGCCTGCATAAGCAGAGAAAAGGCGATGTTGGTCACAAACTGAGCGCAAGCAGGCGAGCTGGCTGAAAAACAGATACTTTTCCATGAAAATGTTCCCAAAGAATTTGCCTCTTTTTTTTCTTTGAAAATTTTTGACTAGTTCAAGCAAGCAGCCTGGGCTGCAAATTGAGTGGCCTCTCATGATCTAGCCAGGGTCCTTGAGGCAGCTAAAAAATACATCTGGTTAATAGGGTTGTTGAACTAAGGGAATTTGATTGATGAGGAGCTGGGCAAAGTCATCTCCAAAACCAGCATGCACCTACGATGATGCCCTCAGGAACAAGCTGCTTACCAAGAGCTGTGAGCAACTGAAACTTGCTAAAAGCAACAATTCTTTATTTTTAAGAGTGCCCAGATAAAACAGTGAGTCAGGTTACTACGTAAAATACTATCCTTCAGGAGCAGGATTTCTTGGAAAGTGGATGCACTAACCAGCACATCTGATCTCTTGCACAGTGCAGATGTTTGGTTGCATAAACAGGATTTGGCCCTAACCCAGCAGAAACATTAAAAGCAAAAAGGGAGGGATATACTGTTAATTGTGCTTTAAGTAGATCCTTGATGGGTGTGGGTTGTTTTTTTGTTTTACAAAAGGACATGCGCAGAATTGGAAGGTGAGACTTGGGTTCAAGATGACCAGCTCTCCCACAAACTTCCTGAGTCCTTAGACATATCTCCTACAGTCAAATTTTCAAATATGACCAGTCCTTAGAGGCCCAATATGAAACACTTAGTCCCAGATCAACAAAGGAAGTCAGGTATCAGAAGGGTGAATTAGTTCATAGATCTGGGCCCTAATGGCTGATTTCAGAACTGCTGAATACTCACATCTTCAATTCACGTCAGTTAGAGTTGTGTGCATTCAGAACTTCTTAAATCAGTCTCTAGGAATCTTGTGTTGGGCACCAAAAATTGATAGATATTTATGAAAATCTGGGCTAACTTCTCCCCTTCAGTGAAATGGGGATGAGACTTCTTCCTCACTAGGGTGTAATGATGCATTAGTTACTGATGTTCATGATAGGTTTTGAGCACCTTTGGTAGAGAGCAATATACAAGTGCTAGATTATTATCAATATTAACAGATATGCCATTAAAAAACAGTTCACTAAGTCTATTGTGTGCATTCAGATGTGCACTTTACAGCATACCATCAGCTATGATCTCCAAAGTGTCTTCCTCTCTGACCCAGAAAAAGTAGACCATGATATTAAGGTTAGTGGCATGTGACTGGTAAGTCATTACAGCCTCATATGATGTCTCTTTACACATCAGCTGGGTTTTACACTATGTAATATACATTTCAATATGCACCACAAGTATTTCAATATGTGATATTCAGAAAGTGGCTGTTTAGACTAAAAGTTTCGGTATGTGGTGGGATATTTCAGTACTACACAATTTCTCCTTTCAAATGTTATATACTGTATGGGTAATTAGAAATACGTTACCATATGTGAAGGGTTTTTTTTCCCCAGAATATAGTTTAATGCTTCATTATTCATTAGTATATTTGTTTACTATACTACCCAATATTTGATACACTCTAAAGTGAGAAATATACTAAATATACACTATGTAAGAGGTATACAAGACTAATTTATGCTTCTTAGATTAATTTATTTTAAAGTAAAACTAGTTATACTACATTAAAGTTATTAATATTTTGATGTTCATGACCGAAAGTTGTTCATATAATCAAAATAATAGATATAAATAAAACTCAATATAATACATGTAAATAAAACTCTTAACAATACAGAATTTTCAAAGAACAAAACAATAACCTGAACTAAAGTGCTTTCAAAGGAATAAATAATCAAATAAATTATCTTATTAAATAAGACTATGGAAAACAGGCCTTTGAAGTGAATGTATGTTCTATGTACTAAATCAAAATAAAACTCATTAGAACAGAGAAGTCTACTGAGAATCAATTGTTAAAGCAAAAATTTTGGTACAGCAAACTTATCCATGTAACTCCTCTTTCCAGGACACTGTTTATATAATCATCATTTAAAATATAAAAGTAGGAGAAACAACTGCAGAAACTAAGACACAACATCATTTTCACTGAAGCAATGGCCAGATGACATTGTTTTGTGATCAGCCTGTCACACAGTACATTTCATAGTACCATGTTACAACAACTTATTAGTAGTCCTCATTCTGATAAAACCCTCATTGTTCACTAACAAAAGGGTATTTCACTGCAATACTACTATAGCAGCAAACTGCTGGTGTATTCATAAATCAAAGTCACTAGGTCAATCCATTTTTTTTTACACAAAATTCTCCAGCAATAGATCACATAGAACACATTTTAAAAATATTCATCAACAAGCAAGTGAACCTCAAAAGCAATCAAATGACAATGTACACCAAGGAAGGGAGTTCCCACTGAAAATATCAACTGCAATGATTTCTGTTATAGCTGTGATGCTAACACTTCTATGCAGAACTGCACAGTAGCGATCACACTGCCCAATGTATATGGGGGGAAAAGTAGTGAGATAATGATGGTTCGTCTTTTCTTCCACGTTCTCTTTTTAATGCAAACACAAATGAAGCAGAGGCTCTTTAGAGGGATCCACTTTACTCAGGAAGTGGCTTGAGAAGAGGCTGTTGGGAAATTGCACATTCCTACCCTATAACAGTGTCCATTAAAAACTCTGACACACTTTGACACTTCTACAATACCTACTATAGAGGATTTTAAAGAGTTGTACAAGGGTATTAAACGGAGCTTCTGTACCCATGAGGTCAGTAAAGTGTTATCCCCCTTAGAAGAAGTAGTAAACACAGTGAAGTTGTACGACTACAAGCAAGTCACTTAGTTATTGAAAGATCTGGGATTAGTTACCATCTAGGACTTCTGACCTGACTACTTGTTCCATCCTCTGACCAACAGATCTCATTGGCTCTTTGCCAAATAGTTTAAGTACCTATTAACCGAGAAACAAAATAAAGAGCTTGGAATGCAATGTGTCAGATTTAAGCATGATTGTTTTAATTCTTCTAACCCACACTAGTAGCTTATCTATATTCTGGGGCCCAAGACACTGATTTTCCACTGACCTAGCAGGAGGACTCAAATTTACTAGAATAAGCAGAGCTTTATTAATTATTAGAGTGATCAATTTAGATCTTAATATACTGAACAATTTCTGATCTTAAGGACAAAAATAGGCAAGAAATGTGATAAATTCAGACAATGTCACAATAGTTACATTGAGCTAGTTTTCAGTTCTTTTGTGAAATGCAACTTAGCTTACAAATAAGCTCGTTTTTAAAAGTGGTTATTTTTGGTAGTGTGGTGCCTAGTCTTGAGTGTTTTCCTCCGCTAAAATGGAATTGAAGGCAGGAGGCCTTTTCCTTCTGAAGTAAGGATTTAAGATATTAAAATCAGTCTTCTGTGGCCTCCATATTGTCTCCCATCCTTTTATGCAACCACTGTTGCACCTTGTTTACAGACTATAAAGTGATGTAGAACAGATCCCCTGCTCTACAGACACTGGTAGAAAATCCCATGAGTTGTCAGGTTTTGTTCACTCAAAACAGATTCTGTCCAGCTGCTGTATGGAGACATAAGGAAGATAGAAAGCTCAAGGAGCATTTCCCTCACTTGTACCTTACACAGGGGCTTGGCACATCGGGCGTCACTGGATTCAGGCCCTCCGTCCGAATTCTGGTAGGGCTGATCAGGCATCCATGTGTGGTAAGGCTGCTTCCTCATCAAAGTAGCAGAACAGCTACCCTAGTCTCTAGTCTGTGGGAGCTGTACCAACTTGCCACAGTTCAACCTGCCACACATTTCTTACATTTAGTCATGTTTTCTACAGAATCCATTGTCTTGCTTAGTCCCTGTTTAAGTTTCTTATTCCCCTTCCTCATTTTAGCCCCTCCCCCCCCCAAATGTCCTCGGGGATTAATTATTTGTTTATTTAAAACACAGAAGGGAAAATAACAATTTTAAACACTGGGTTTTTTCTGTTAGTAACCATTTAAGGGGGCTACTTAATTTGTGACAGGCTGACACCTTCCTTTAAGCTTTTATTTGGAGAATTCTTCATGACCACAAGCGAGACAATAGATCTATTGCCTCTCAAGGACTCTGCTTCACATTAGATAAAATATAGCCATCTACTCATTTTCATTCAAAGTATTCTTCAACACAAATAAACATGGCATTTTAAAAGTGCAGAACTGGAAACCGAGGTTCTCACTTTCTTGACAAAAAGCAGCATGGGCAAAATCAGTCTAAACTTTCCCAAAAATGTGCTTCAACTCAGATTTAGAGGAACTAATTCTAAGTGTAAAAAGTGAAATGTTTTTATGTCCATTCCCCTCCTTGGTTTCACTGCTGATACTGCCAATCAAGGTGCAAATTATGATCATGGTTTTTATGATCAGGTCAGTAGGCCAACTATGCATTGAGGAGATCAGTTTACTGCAAATATCACCTGGATCCCCTTCCAAAACAGCTGTCACAATGTAACTTTAGTCACTGTTCTTATTACTACTAACTCAGGGCAGAACCATTATCCTTTAAGCATCTGCTCTCCCATTAAAGGTAGATTAATTAAATTCACTATATGATTAACTTTGGCCAAGTCTACCCAAGGACTTCTGACACACACAAAAACCACTCATATGAGAGTTAAATCCTGCTCATCATGGTCCTTCTGCTGCTTTGTGTAGGAGAATATCCCCTGCCAAACTAGAAGTAAAGACATGCTCCAGAGACTCCCTCCTAATTCAATAAGAATCTTACAATTAATATTCAGGAATATGGAATATGCAAGTTGAAGTGTTGGGGTCATTTCTTATTTCTTCAAACTCACTTTTAAAAAGTCCAAAATTATAATATCCTAAACAGAAAACTTAGAAAAATTTAGGTATTTTCCTCTGATTTAGCATTGAAGTACTGTAGTATTCAGTATTGAAATATCCTTCCAAAATGAACTTTGGGGAAATGGAAAAAGGAAACATGACAAAAAGGACAGTTTGCCATAAAGTTTGTGCTTATTTCATAAGTAGGTTTGTACTTTTATTTTTACCCATTTCCTTAAAGATGACCTTGAAAAGAGAAAAAATATTCTCTGCCACTTTACTTATGATATATAAAGACTAAAAAAGTTCATATCTTGTTCCTTATCTTACAAATAACTTATCTATTTTCGATCTTAGAATTCTTTCCTACTACTAATAAGCAAGCTGCTATCTCTCTCATATACCAAAGACGTTCTAATTTCAATGCCCATAGTGACTGAAAATCACTATCACTGGTATTGTATAGAAGGATCCTCTCTGGATTTTGATTTTAAATGCCAGAGGTTCCAAAATGCACATAGGCCAATAACATATCACTGGAAGTATGCTTGTAATTTTTGAAAAAGCCAAAGGTTAGTCTAGGCCCTAGCTCTCCATTTACCCATTGCTGAAATAGGTTAGGTTTTTACATCATCTCCCTTTTAGTGTAGGTGAAGGCACAGAAATAAGTGTTCTTTAGGTTCCTGAATGTTTCTACTGAAAAGGGCCTTTTCTAGATACCCACATTATGGCTTGCTTGCTGGAAAGACCCACAGTAAGTGATTAAGACAAAACCTGTTTTAATTTTTCCTGGGTGATATGGAAATGTCTTTCCAGTTCTATAGTAACAGATTGCTATAGAATTTATAACAATGATATAATTTGTATTTACAGTCTTTCATCCCAAAAGTGGTCCACAAATTTAAACTGATGTACAAATCACATACAGGGGCCAGTTTTACGACTGATTAAGCAGTATCAAAAGATAGATGGCTAAATTGCAGCAAATAAATAGCGGCATACATGAAAATTTTTTAAATCTGACACATCTGGATCTTTTACAGAAATGCCTCCTTCTTACATAATGGTATTTTACTTCCTGGACAATATATGTCTCTTTATCTATGGAAAAAAAAAAAAAGCTTTATGGCTAAAAATTCAGAAATTGTTGGGGACTATGGACATGACATGTCTAGTTTTTCTTACAAGCCCAGCGCCCTTACAGCATAAGGTGCTATGGCTGTCAGACATAAATTAACAATTTAGCCAAACTGTTGCAAATATCTCGACAGCAAGGTAAGTGCAACATCAAACTTCTATATACTTCATGTATGTATTATTTGTATTTGCAAGGCACTGTATGTAGTTATAGTAAGAGATAATCTGTATATACACTGAAGAGTTTACAGCCTAAATACGCAAAAGAAAGTATCATCTTCATATTACAGATAGGAAATTGAGGTATAGAGAGATCAAATGACTTATCCAAGATTGTATAGGAAATCCATGGCAGAGCTGGGAATGGAACACACATTTCTTGAACCAACTCTCTTGCCTTAACCACAACTCCTTCCTCTCTAAATTAAAAGCTTATTTACTTTACATTAAGAATGTGCAGAACTAACCATTTCTACAGCCATTCACTGTTGCTGATGCCAGACCAGGACCAGCCGAACCCCGTAACCACAAATTCATGTGAAATATTCCAGAGGAAAGAAAGATGCTATCTCAAGGCACAGCCTTTGGCAGGAAGGAAGTTTCCTTCCCAGCTACAAATATGAGGTCAAATTTTATCTTCTGACTTCAACAGGTTGGTCAAGTAATGAATGTCAAACTATGATCATGAACAATAACTCAGATCCTTTGTAATTGCTCCAGTGAGGATACCAGCCAATCTAAAACTGCTGGTAAACAAGCAAAACGAAAGTGCTTGGGCCCTTCATCAAGATAACCTGGGTCTGCTTCCTGGCCTTCAATATCTGAAGATAGACCACAGCAGCTAATCTAGTGGATTGACAGCATCTCAATGGTCAATCACCAGGCCACAATGTGTGAACCATGGGCTCCTGTCACTCATTAGCAGAACAGGTCATCTGACCATCTAACACACAAGTCACAGCAAATTGAGATCACTTGTGAAATAAGAATTGCTGATTTAATGGAAGTATCAGAATTGTAAATGAAATCACACACCTCTACAGATTTTGGCAGAATAACCTTTGCAAATATAGGTGACAGAAATATAAGCAAACAATGCTGTTTCACTGGTCATCAAAGATATGCTGACTGGTGGAAAACATACAAAGCTATTACAATTGTTACATTTGTGCCACAATATTTCAGAGAACACGACAATTCCACACTTGCTAAAATACATGAGAAGAGATACACTCTCTTCAGCTCTCTTTGTTAAAAATAATTAAGATGTTTGAAGAGTCTCAAGGAACATGAGGTAACACTTTGCTGTGGTCTGGTCTTGTTTAAATTTTTTTGACACTGTTTTTAAAAGTCTTAAACTTGCATTCTTTTATCTGACAAAATGTGCAGTAACAGTACGTCTCCATGATGAAGTCTCATGTAATCACCATACTGAGGAGAATTGTTCATCTGCTTTGATGTTGTAATCTCAGACTGTGCAATGTTCATCCTCCCCTTTTATTACTGAAAGCTGTACTTTCCAGCCACAACATTTTGCCAGTACCGTGTGTGGGAGAAATAGATTCCCAATCCAATCCAACTAACTTTCTGACAGTTATGTCCTCCCCCACCACTCTTCAACCACAGCCTTATTAGAATTGAGTCCGATGATATGGAAATGTTGGGTTACAATAGTCTGACAAAGGTCATTTGAAATAGCTTTTATTTATGAGATGTGGAAAAGTGCCTCCTACTTTCTAGACACAGTGTAAGTACCAATGTGAAAGAGGCATTGCTTTATTATTCATGAAAATGTATGCACGCTTTTAGTAGACTAACTTCACTTAGCTTTCTAATTAACTCATGAGCTGGCGCAGCATTTTTTTATTTCAAATGAAGCCAGAAAAGGAACAGATACATTTAAACTGAACCAATTTAAGTGTATACACATTAAGAGAAAGCTGTGTGTGTGCTTAAAAAGAATGAAAAAACCCAGTCTGTGCACTATTGTGCCTACTTGTGCTGGATCTAAATAACCCATAAATCCAGATGCAAGCTGCCACAAAAACGTCTTTGGGGAGCATGGGAAGTGAAAAGTCTGTGTTTCCTATTAATTAATAATTATTTTCAGCTGTTTTGGCAAGTGATTAAAACAAATTGTCTGTCTTTAATGTTACAATATAAAGTTTCTCTCTTTAAAGTCTTAAGAAACAAGCGGGAATTGCTTTATTTGTAGAAAGGTGTCACTTGACTGGACCGTATTTTTCTAAACAACATGTACAAATATAATACTTGGCTTTGGAGTGATAGTTACAAGTTATGGAGATGTGGCCTCACCAGTGCTGAACAGAGGAGAATAATCACATCCTCGATCTGCTGGCATCACTCTTAGGCTATGTCTACACTTGCTAAAATTAGTTCAAATTAGTTAGCATGGCCACACTGGAATGTTAGTTACGGAGCCACTATGCTGTCAGGTGCAGGGAGCCCAGGTTCACATGGGACAGGTCACAACACCACAGTAGTATCAGCAGCAGAGCCATTGGAAAGTCATACCACCTGCTGCGACTGTATTGGAGTAGCCACAGAGCAGGCAAGTTGATGTCTGCCCCTCCCTCCTAATCTTTTAGCAGCACCCTGTGCAGCAAGGGTATCGATGGAGAGTGAGAAGGTACTGGACAGAGAGCCCTGTCCTAGTTCCTGGAGGGACTGAGAGCGGACACGTGTGTTTCCACCGGGCACAAAGAAGGTCAGGTGGGTATAAACCCACCTGAGAAAGATCATGAGTCACCTGTGGGTGCCATGACCAGCTGTGATGTGGCAGGGAGAATCTGCTGAGGCGATCCTCGCCATTCCTCTTTCCAGGTGGGAGAGAAGACACTAAGTAGGAATTATGTCTCACTGCTAGTTCTCATAGGGTAATTGCCTACTTGCAGAGGGCTGAAAGGCTATGTCTACACTTGTTAATTTAAGTCGACTTAGCTAAGTCAATTTAACAAAGTTGACTTAGCATGTCTACACTCAAAAATTAAGTCAACTTAAAAGGGACCCTGCCAAATCGACTTAGAGCATACACACTGGACGCCTAAGTTGACTTCTAGGGGCTAGGTGGACCTGGGACTGGTCCACGGTGGCGGGGGGGCACCCCTTGCTAAGTGCCAGGGGGCTCAGCATTTGCCCTATTGTACCTGGGTACAATGGGGGCTGAGCAGGACAGGGACACTGGCAGGGCATAGGAGCAGGGTGGGCAGGGCTCTGTCCTGCCCTGTGGGGGGGTGGAGGGGCATGCCAGGCTTTGCCTGTGCCAGCCACCCTGGCAAGGAGGGCAGTGGGGGAGCCCTGGAGCCCTTTAAATGGACTTAAAGTCAACTTAAGGAAAATGTAGTGTAGATGCAGATTAAATTAAGTCAACTTAAGCAAGTTTAAATTGACTTAATTTGTAAGTGTAGACGCACCCAAAGAGGGCTCTTCCCTGCCAGTTGATGTATACCTGGCTGTTGTATTATCTGTCAGTCCCTGTACTACTTTGCTCCCCATGATATGAGGGGCGACCTTGCAGGTAAGTATCTGGCATACAGGTCCTTGATATGGATGTGGCGGGCTGCCTCCACTCTGGACCACCAGCATAGTGTTCTGAGGTTAGCACCAATCCAGGCACCCCAACCCAGAATGGAGTGTCTGAAACTAGGGTGACTGAAAGAGTCAGCTTCTCGAATGGTACGCCCCACAATGCTGATTGGGGCCTCTGCTCTCATAGGCTGCGTCTACACTAGTAAATTAAGTCGACTTAAGCTTGGCTTAAGTCGACTTAATGTGCCCTGCGTCTACACTACACTTTGCTTAAGTCGACTTAAGCAGCTTGCTTAAGTCAACTTAAGCAAAATAAAGTCGACAATGAAAATTAAGTCGACTTTATTAAACCACCTTTCTACTCGACCTAAGGCTTAATTCGACTTTCTAAAGTCGAATTAAGCCAGTGTAGCCCTAAATTGACTTAGGGCTACCCCAGGACTACACCAATGCCCTCCCTGCTGGGGGGGAGCACAGGGGGAGCCTGGCATGCCCCCCAAAGGGCAGGGCATGTGGGCACAGTGTGACAGTCTGGATTTAGGGAAGCATTTATGATATTATTTTCTATGGATATCTCATAAATGCTATAATCCATAGAAACTATGTTATGTTTGGTATCAATAGAAAGGTAGTCATTTGCTGGGAATGATTATATAGTTTATGTCTAGGAATTCTATTTGGATTAGAAGTTAAGAATTTGATGTTATATCCATACTTTAACTTGTGTCATTCTGGAGGAATGTCTTAGACGGGAGGGTGTGAACAACCATTGTCTCCTTAATGCTTAGGAATTTGCCAGGTGATATGGTCCCAGGGCATAAACTGATGAGCCATTAAGGATACAATGGTTGTATTCTTTATGTCCTCAATGGCTCATGGCTCAAAGGCAGAAAACCTGGACAAGAGAGAAGTCTAGGAGGCTGCAAATGGAGCACATGGGATACACACTATCCCAGACCTATGTGTGGGCACTTCCCTTCACAGAAAGATCTGGAGCAGCTCTGTATTTCAGGTAGGGTGTTACCATTGACAAGCATATGGAGAAAAAACCCCAAAGGGCCAGGGAGAAGGCAGACGGCAGGGTGCAAACTGGAAATAAGACCCTCCCTCTGCAAAGCGCAGGACTAAATCAGTCATAGGCTCCCTCTTGACTTGAACTAAATGGTCTAGGGATGGGAAGGAGGGATCCTGAGATTGACCTTGGGCACCCTCCTTGGGCTCACCCTCTAAATGACTGTCCATGGTCATTGGGGCATTGGCTCGAACCCTGCTGAGGAGCAGAGGAGGAACCTGGGCTATGTCTTCTCCTAAGATCTCTGGACCCAGCCCTGTCCTTTTGTCTATAGCAGGGGTCTCAAACTCAAATCATCACGAGGGCCACATGAAGACTGGGATATTGGCCCGAGGACCGTGTCACTGAAACAATGATACGAAAGTATAGTAAAAAATGAAGATTAATATAGTAGGCTATTAAAAGTCAATTTATTAACTGTTTTGAAACTAACATGAAAAGTCAGTGCTAATTTTGACAGTCATTTCATTTTGGGCCACTTAGCTGGCAGCGTATTGCATCAACCAGAGCATCAAAATTAGGTTTGATATCCTGAGATGAAACTAATCTCAATGTTGCTTGCAATGTTCATCAGTAAGCCTTGACCTTAACTCAGATTTGTTAATTTTCACTGAATCCCAACTATACATATAAATGATGAGGTTTGACTTAGCTGTTACTGCTCAAGAAAAAGACAGAATGATAGAATCTTAGAGTTGGCAGGGACCTCATGAGGTCATCTAGTCCAACCCCCTGCTAAAAGCAGGACCACTCCCACTAAATCATCCCAGCCAGGGTTTTGTCTAACCGGGATTTAAATGTTTCCAAAGATGGAGAGTCCCACCACCTCCCTAGGTAACCCATTCCAATGCTTTACCACCCTCCTAGTGAGAAAGTTTTTCCCAATATCCAACATCGACCTCCCCAGCTGCAACTTGAAACCATTGCTCCTTGTTCTGTCCTGTGTTACTACTGAGAACAGCCTAGCTCCTTCCTCCTTGGAGCAACCATCAACTACTTGAAGGGGTGCTATCAAATCTCCCCTCAGTCTTCTCTTCTACAGACTAAATAAGCCTAGTTCCTTCAGTCTCTCTTCATAAGTCATGTGCCCCAGCCCCCTAATCATTTTCATTGCCCTCCGCTGGACTCTTTCTAATTTATCCACATTCTTTCTGTAGTGGAGAGCCCAAAACTGGACATAGTATTCCACATGTGGCCCACCAGTGCTGAATAGAGGAGAATAATCACATCCCTCGATCTGCTGGCATCACTCTTAGGCTATGTCTACACTTGCTAAAATTAGTTCAAATTAGTTAGTTCGAACTAACTAATTCAAACTAATTTTAGTTAGTTCGAATTAGCTTAATTGGAACTAGCATGGCCACACTGGAATGTTAGTTTGAACTAAGCAAACACTTGCTTAGTTCGAATTAGCAATCCCCATTCATTTCAATGGCTAGTTAATTTGAACTAAGAAATTAGTTCGAATTAACATGGCCACATTGGTTAATTCGAACTAGTTAGTTCAAATTAACCCCTTAGTACGAATACCCTATTCGAACTTATTAGTTCGAATTAAGGAAGCCCTTAATTCGAACTAACTAAAGCCTAGTATAGCCATGGCTTTAGTTAGTTTGAATTAAGCCTCCTTAATTCGAACTAACTTGCTAATGTAGACATAGCCTTAGTGATGCAGCCCAATGTGCCATTGTTGGAGTCCACTGTGGATAGTTCTCTGAAAAATTCTGTTCAGTGTGCAGTGGAAGGCACAAAAGCTAACTGCATGTTAGGAATCAATAAGAAAGGAAGGGGATAAATAATAAGACATAAAATACCATAATCCACTACATAAGTCCATGGTACTTCTACATGTTGAATAGTGCATGCAGATCTGGTTGCCACATCTTAGGAACTCGAAAAGGTACAGAGAAAGACAACTAAAATAATTAGGGGTATAGAATAGCTTCCTTCTGAGGAGAGCTTAATAAAACTGTGACTTTTCAGCTTGGAAAAGAAAGAACTAAGGGGAGATATGATGGAGGTCTATAAAATCTTGACTGGTATAGAAAAAGAGAATAAGGCAATGCTATTTAATACTTCACATAACACAAGAATTAAGTGTCCCCCAATGAAATTAATAGGCAGCAGGTTTAAAACAATCAAAAGGAAGCATTTCTTCCCATAACACACAGTCAACCTGTTTAACTCTTTGCCAGAGGATGTTGTGAAGGCCAAGACCAAGGCCAAGTGTTCAAAAAAGAATTAGATAAGTTTATGAAGAATAGATCTATCAATGTTATTAACTAGGATAGGCAGGATGGATGCAATACTAGGCTCTGAAATGTTCCTAGTCTCTTTTTGCCAGAAGGTGGGACCAGATGACAGGGGATGATGGATAGCGCCATGACTGCCTATCCTGTTCATTCCCTGAAGTATCAGGCACTGGCCACTGTCTGAAGACAGGTTACTGGAATAGATGAACATTAGTCTGATCCAGTATGGCCATTCTCATGCTCTTCTGTAAAAATTAATTAAAATATAAAAAATGTTTAGTACAGAAACTATCCAAGGTAACGACCTCTCAATACAGTGATAATGTGAGATAATGACCATGGCAAATAAAGCATTTTAAAAATCTTGGCCTACTAGGAAACATTTATATAAGTTTCCCAGTCACAAATCTAGCATTCTGGAGCAAAGTCACTAAAACACAGTTCAACAAAAAACAGGTTTCTTACCTGTAACAGGTGTTCTTCGAGAGGTGTGCTCATGCCCATTCCAATCCAGGTGTACGCGCGCCGCGTGCACAGTCGTCGGAGACTTTTCTCCCAGCGGTACCCGTCGGGTCGTAGCAGGCGCCCCCTGGAGTGGCGCCTTATGGCGCTGTATAAGTACCCCTGCCGGCCCGACCGTCCACCAGTTCCTTCTTATCTCGTTTCCGACCAGAGGGGTTGGTGGGTGGGTATTGGAATGGGCATGAGCACACCTCTCGAAGAACACCTGTTACAGGTAAGAAACCTGTTTTTCTTCGTCGAGTGTGCTCATGCCGATTCCAATCCAGGTGAGTCACAAGCTGGCCTAGTGGAGGTGGGGGTCGGAGCCCTTCAGTGCCGTACTGAGGACCGCTCTCCCCACTGCAGCGTCTGCAGCGCTGTGCTGGTTAATAGCGTAATGTGACGTGAAGGTGTGTATCGAGGCCCAGGTTGCAGCCCTGCAGATCTCTGTAACTGGGACATGAGCCAGGAACGCGGCTGAGGCGGCTTGCGCCCGGGTCGAGTGGGCTGTACATGACGGGGCCGGGCGGTTCGCCAGACTGTAGCAGACTTTGATGCACGAGGAGATCCAGGAGGAAATCCTCTGTGACGACACCGGCTCGCCTCTCAGTCTTTCAGCTATGGCCACAAAGAGTTGGGGAGTCTTTCTGAAGGCCCGTGTTCTATCGATATAGAAGGCTAGCGCTCTGCGAACGTCCAGGGTGTGCAAGACTCTTTCCCTGTCGTTGGCGTGGGGCTTCGGGAAAAAGACGGGCAGGAAAATTTCCTGGCTGCAGTGAAAACTAGACACCACCTTAGGGAGAAAGGAGGGGTGAGGGCGTAACTGTACTTTGTCCTCGTGGAACACAGTGTAGGGTGGCTCCGCCGTGAGTGCTTTTAGTTCTGAGACCCTGCGGGCCGAAGTGATCGCCATGAGGAAGGCGACCTTCCATGACAAGTAGAGTAGGGAGCATGAGCCCATGGGTTCGAAGGGGGGGCCCATTATCTCAGATAGCACCAAGTTCAGATCCCAGGCTGGTGTTGGGCGGCGGGCTTGAGGGTAAACCCTCTCTAGACCTTTGATAAAGCGTGTTATTAATGGATGGGAGAAAAGGGGCCTACCCCTTTCTGCATTACGGAACGCTGAAATAGCGGCGAGGTGTACCCTGATGGATGCCAGGGCTAAGCCGGACTCCTTTAGCTGTAGGAGGTAGTCCAGGATCAAGGGAATAGGGGCCATATCTGGGGGGACCCCTTTCTCCTGAGCCCAGACGGAAAAGTGGGACCATTTGGCCGCATATGCTTTTCTTGTGGATGGCTTTCTGCTTTCCAGAAGGATCCTTCTGACCTGATGAGAACACGCCCTCTCCCCTTCGTTCAGCCACGGATCCGCCAGGCCGTCAGGTGCAGGGACCGGAGGTTGTGGTGATGCAGGTGCCCGTGGGCCTGGGAGATTAGGTCCGGCCAGTGGGGCAATGGTATCGGGGGGCTCACTGAGAGTTGGAGCAGCGTTGGGTACCAGTGCTGCCTGGGCCATGCCGGGGCAATCAGTATGACTGACGCTTTGTCTCTTTTTGCTTTCAGAAGGACCCTGTGGACAAGGGGGAAAAGGGGGAAGGCGTACATCAGACCCTGCCCCCAGTTGAGAAGGAAGGCGTCTGATATGGACCCCGGGCTGTGGCCTTGGAAGGAACAGAACTGAGGGCACTTCCTGTTTTCCTTGGTGGCAAATAGGTCCACTCGGGGAAAGCCCCACCTTCGGAAAATCTCCCACAGCACATCTGTTCTGATGGACCATTCGTGAGCCTCGAACGCCCGACTGAGGCGATCTGCTAGAGTGTTTTGGGAACCGGGGAGATGTGAAGCCTCCAGGTATATTGAGTGAGCGATACACTCTTCCCATAGTTTCATCGATTCGCTGCAAAGGGGCGTGGATCGTGCTCCCCCCTGTCTGTTCAGATAGAACATTGCCGCGGTGTTGTCCGTGAGGACTGAAACGTGCAAGCCCCGGATTTGATGCCGAAAGGCACGACACGCCAGACGAACTGCTCTTAGTTCTTTCACGTTTATATGTAACCCTATCTCTTGCCGGGACCAGAGACCTTGGGTGTGAGTGTTGCCTAGATGGGCTCCCCATCCCACTTGGGAGGCGTCAGTGACTAACGTTACGGTGGGGTGGGGTTTGAAGAAGGGGACTCCCGACATGACGTGCTCCCTGCCCAACCACCATTGAAGCGACAGTATCACCGGGGGAGGGAGCTGAACCACCTTGTCTGGGTCGTCCTTGACCGGGTGGAATGTTAGTTTGAGCCACAGCTGCAGCGGCCGGAGGTGGAGTCTGGCGAACTGGACCACGTAAACGCATGAAGCCATGTGGCCCAACAGCGTCAGGCAGGCCCTCGCTGTGGTGGTTGGAAAGGCACTCATGGACCTTATGATACCCCCCATGGTTTGGAACCTGGCCTCCGGGAGGAAGGCCCTGCCCTGTATAGAATCTATGGTGGCCCCAATAAAATCGATTCTCTGAGTTGGAATTAAAGTTGACTTTGGCTCGTTTATTTGGAGGCCTAATGTCGTGAAGGTGTTCCTCACGAATGTCACGTGCGATTGCACCTGGTCCTTGGACCGGCCTTTTATCAGCCAATCGTCTAGGTGAGGGTACACCTGTATGCCGCGTCTTCTGAGGAAGGCAGCCACCACCGACATACATTTGGTAAAAACCCTGGGGGCTGACGTAAGGCCGAACGGGAGAGAGGCAAACTGGAAGTGGGCCGAACCCACTTTGAATCTCAGGAATCTCCTGTGGGGAGGGAATATGGAGATGTGGAAGTATGCCTCCTTTAAGTCGAGGGCGGCATACCAGTCTCCCGGATCCATAGAGGGGATGATAGAGGCAAGGGATACCATGCGGAACTTCACCTTTTTTATGAATTTGTTGAGCGCCCGCAGGTCCAGGATCAGTCTTAGGCCCCCTTTTGCCTTTGGGACAAGGAAATATCGTG
Source organism: Pelusios castaneus (assembly GCA_007922175.1). NCBI lineage: Eukaryota > Metazoa > Chordata > Testudines > Pelomedusidae > Pelusios > Pelusios castaneus. The sequence goes on from ML685895.1 coordinate 2,267,154, forward strand.
AATAAAATCCTTTCCCTTGAAATTCTTGTGGGACCTTTTCTACCGACCCTGATTTTAACATCTCCCGAACTTCCCCCATGAGGAGTTGGTCTTGGGAGGGATCCCTGGAGAGGGACCGGGGTAGGTAGTGGTGGTGAGGAAGGATAGAAAACTGGATAGAATAACCGTATTTTATTGTTCGGAGCACCCATTTGTCCGAGGTGATCTGAGACCAGGCCTGGTGGAAATGAGATAGCCTGTCGCGGAGGGGGGGGTTTGGATCCGGTAACGTGGCTAGAAGGCCGCCCTCGGTCGAACCGTCAAAAGGTCGGCTTGGGCCCCTGGGGCTGCTTAGATGTGCCCCACCCAGTGCTGGAGGGCTGAGGTTGTCTACGCCTATAGGTCTTCCCCCTGCCCCTAAAGTAATCTTGCTTGGGGGGGTAAAACCGCCTGGTGGATGAGGGCTTGAAATGTTTCCTCTGGGGTGCCGGCGTATGCATGCCCAGTGACCTAAGAGTAGCCCTAGAATCTTTAAGGCTGTGGAGTTTCGAGTCCGTCTGTTCCGAAAAGAGAGCTTTGCCCTCGAAAGGAAGGTCCTGCAGGGTTGTCTGGACCTCTGGAGGAAGGCCTGACGCTTGGAGCCAGGAACATCTCCTCATGGTGACACCTGAGGCCATGACCCTCGCCGCTGAATCAGCGGCGTCAAGGGCCGCCTGTAGGGATGTCCTTGCCACTGCCTTCCCGTCTGTGATCAGGGCCCCGAACTCCTCTTTGGATTCCGGCTGAATCTGCGTTTTAAATTTGGACATCGAGTCCCAGGAGTTGAAGTTGTACCTGCTGAGGATTGCTTGTTGGTTAGCAATCCTCATCTGGAGCCCCCCTGTGGTGTAGACCTTCCTCCCGAAGAGGTCTAACCTTTTTGGGTCCTTGGCTTTTGGTGCCGGGCCTTGCTGGCCTTGGCGGTCCTTGTCGTTCGCTGCGGATACCACCAAGGAACTTGGCTGAGGGTGGGTAAAAAGGTACTCGTGGCCTACAGAGGGGGCAAAGTACCTCCTGTCGACACCCCTTGCCGTGGGTGGTATTGAAGATGGAGACTGCCACAGTGTTTTAGTGGTTGTCTGCAGTGTTTTGATGATTGGCAGGGCTACCCTGGCCGGGCCTTCCTGCGCCAGTATGTCAATCATTGGGTCGGGGTCTTCCCTGACCTCCTCGATTTGGAGGTTCAGGCCTTGGGCTACTCTTTTCAGGAGTAACTGGTGGGCTTTATAGTCCATCGGGGGGTTGGTTGCCGAAGGCTCCATCAGCGCCTCATCCGGGGAGGATGAGGAAGACACCGGTTTTCCTCCCTCCTGCTCCCCTTGCGCTTGTTCTCCCTGTTCCAGGATTTCACCCTCCTCCTGCAGGGGCGAAGCTGGGCTCAGGGCTGTGTGTTCCGGAGTCTCTGGGTCCCGTTCTTGGGGTGCCCGAGCCAGTGACTCTGAGCAAGGCTTAGGGTCTGAGAGGGTGCGGCCCGTGGCTTTAGCTGGCTTGGAGCTCGACGCAGTGGACCATTGTTCTGCCCCTGGTTTGCCCTGGGCTTGATGATATGCCCAGGGGGTCCAGAAGGGCCACTGAACCGTTGCCTGCCACTGGGGGTGGGTTGAGTCCGGATCGTCCCTACGTTGCGGGATTCTAGGCAGTAGGGAACCTGCTTCTGAGGTTACGGACTGGGACCTGGGGGACCAGGGCGGTGCCGACGACGACATCTTGGTGTCTGGTCGGGAGGACCAGGGCCCGTGACCCTGCGGGCGGTACCGAGTCCATGAGTGGTACCGAGGCGACCTTTGCGTATCTGCCTCTCGGTGCCGGGATCCGGAACGGTACCGGGAACGTGAACGGTACCGGTACGGGGATTGATGTCACGATTGCGAAGGGAACCGATGTTGATGGTACCAGTGCAGCGAACGGTACCCAGTCTGGCGCCGATCCTGCGCCGGACCCCGAGATCTGGAGCGGTGCCGAGACCGAGATCGATGTCGGTAACCGGACCGTGAGCGGGACCGTGAGCGCTCATCTGATCGAGACCGGCGCCGCAGAGGGGGGCTGAAGCGGTGCTGTGGCTCCATAGGCCTCGAGGAGGGGGAGCGGAGGTGCCCTTTCGGAGACTCAGCTGCGCTCCATGACGAAGGCCTGTATTTATATGGGGACCTGTGCCTGGACGTGGTACGGTGCCGGGAGGTGGACCCCGGCCTGGGCGATCTGCCCGGCGACGTCGGGGACTGCGGAGACGCCCGGTGACGGGAGAAGTGTTCGGGCCCCATCATGGGCGGTTTTCCCCTGGAAGCGGTACCGGACCTTGACACGGTGCACGATGAAGCGGGAGACTGAGCTGCCGTTAGGGCTATTAGTTCCCGCGCCGCCTCAAAGGTACCGGGGGTGGATGGCATATCCAGATCCCCGATGCTGCTCTGCTGCCCCGGAGACCCCGGTGGGGTGTGTCCTTGGGGGCGAGGCGGGCTCAAAAGCTGGCCGCATTGAGCATGGGTTTCTTGTGAACCCGTGTCCGCGCTCTTAAGGGCCGGTAATTTTTTCGGGGAGCGACCCCTCTCAGCTCTATGCCTCTTCCTTTGAGCCGGTGAGAGGGAGCGGTGCCGAGACGGCTTTCTCGCACTTGCGGCCTTGGGGGCGCCCGGTACCGGGGCTTTCGGTGCCGGGATCTTCGACGATGCCGGTGCGCTCTGCACCGAGGCTCCTGGCGTCGAGTCGCCCGATTGGGGCCCCAGCGCTGCCTCCATTAACATTTGTTTGAGGCGTGCGCTTCTTTCCTTTCTGCTTCGGGGTTTGAACCCTCTGCAGATCTTGCACCGATCGGACTGGTGTGCCTCGCCCAAACACTTAAGGCAGGAGTCGTGGGGGTCCCCTTTGGGCATAGGCTTGCGGCAAGAACCACAGGGTTTAAACCCTTGTATCCCGGGCATACCCCAGCCGGGGTAGCTCCGGAGGTCTTACAGTTGCGACGAAGAAAGAAAAACCGCTGAGAACGCTTGCTTAAGGCAAGCGAGTAGCTCCGAGACCGTCACGGATGGCGGTAAGAAGGAACTGGTGGACGGTCGGGCTGGCAGGGGTACTTATACAGCGCCATAAGGCGCCACTCCAGGGGGTGCCTGCTACGACCCGACGGGTACCGCTGGGAGAAAAGTCTCCGACGACTGTGCACGCGGCGCGCGTACATCTGGATTGGAATCGGCATGAGCACACTCGACGAAGAACAAATGTTCCTTTAATGTGCCTCCCTCCTCCTGCCACCACACCCCACTCACCATGTTGTCCTCCTTGCTCAGTACTGGAAACACACAGTTCAGAAGTTCTTTTGCATGAGTTCACCATCCAGGGAAAAGGGGAAAAGAAGGCACCTCCACACTGTAACATAACCTTTGTGATTTTAGGTCTCAGTGGGGAAACTTATGATGATGCAGGCTGGCAGTCTCTCCACAGAAACACTGTGACTGTCCCATAGCAGGTCTAAGCACAAACACTTACCAGTGATTTCAGCCTATAACGGTCACTTAAAATAACAAAATGACCCTGTATGGAGTCTAACTAAGAGCTACAAGCACTATTTGACCAGCCCAATCCTTGTTAAAAGATAGAGCAGATTACTAATCAGATAGTGCTTGTAACTCAGGCATCAATCCTCTCCCAACCCCCCACTTCCTCCTCTCTCTCAACTGAGAATCAATTTGGCATGGCATCTGAATCCCCTTACTCCTTAGTGAGTTCAGTTCAGTTATTTTCAAGTTCCAACCAACGACTAAATTGATATAACATTATGTTATTAGCAGCTGACAACTGGATGGGGGGGGTGCGTGTGGGAAAAATTCAGGGTGGGTGTAGGGAGATCTCTGGCACTGAGCTCAGCTCGGTTAGCGGTAGGACCCCAGGCAGGAGGCAGGTGGGTGCAGCCCGGCTGCCGGCTCCCAGCCAGCGGGGGTGTTGGGTACTTGAAAAGCCCAACGGGCCACTTTTGGCCCATGAGCTAGGGACTTGGAGTCCCTGAATTCCAGGTCTCGTCATGGGCCCCAGGTGGCCCACAAGCTGTATGTTTGAGACTCGTAGTCTACAGGATGTCTGGGATTGGAATTTTTAGTGCTGTTGCTGCAGACAACATAGATGTTTGAGATACTGCAGCATGTACAGATGCATGGAAGCCATAGCTCAGCCTACTGCATCAGTCAGTTTCTTGTTTGCCTGGTCAGGAAGTAATGACCTGTTAAAGGGAAAGTCCCAAACAGACCATGGCACCTTTTGTAAAAGACCTGAGGCCTATATCCATGAAGCAACTGCATGCAAATTGAGTATCTTGTGGGGCTTGCACAGCAGCTCTGCTACCACAATTCCTTCCCTAGGAATGTGTTGTACTCCAAGGCCTGGCCTTATGGAAGGGACTCTCCACATTGCTTGATGGAGTTCTACAGGCTAAAACTACCTCTCCCCACCATGGGTTTGTAGGTTTGCAATTCTAAACTTCATGCTAGCAGTTGAAGAAACTTTTTTGCAAAACAGATCCAGCCATAGTCTCATCCTGAGCCCTCACTCCTGGTAGTTGTCGAGGGAGAGGGGCTTAGCAGAGTTGATGGTGTGGGCTGGCAGGCTGCCACTCTCCTGGCCCAGACAGGCATCCACGTGCTAGTAATACTGGCAGCTGGTGGGGGCTGCCCCTGTCCAGAGCATCTCCTCCCCGGCCTTTTGGTGGCCCTGGTGGAGGTCCTTGATCTTGACCTGGACCTGCTGGGTGTCCCAGCTGTAGCCCTTGGCAGCCAGGACCTGGGAGATGGAGGCATACACTTCCCGGTTGCGATGGCTGCCTTGCAACTGAGAGCTGATTGCCTCGTTCCCCCAAATGGCCAGCAGGTTGATGATTTCCTGGTGGCTCCAGGATGGGGCCCTGCCTGTGGCGCTGGCTCTGCTCTGCCCTGCTCCCAAGTAGCAGGTCTGGCCAGCTCTGCGGAGTAGGGTGGTCAGGGGTGAGTCCTGCCCTGTGGTTGGCCAGGGCCGGCTCTTCCTGTGCCAGGAACTCTGGCAGGGAGGTCATAGAGGAAGGGCTGGAGGTCATGGACGTCAACTTGGGGCTACACTGTGTCTACGCTGGCTTAGATCGACTTAATAAGGTTGACTTAAGCATTAGGTCAACCTAAAAGGAGGTTTTAAGTTGATTTAACTTTTCCTTAAGTCGACTCAAGGAAAGCGTAGTGTGGACGCGGAGTAGTTTAAGTCGACTTAAGCCTCCTTAAATTCCAAAGGGGTAGCCGTGTTAGTCTATTGTAGAAAGACAACAGAGTCCTGTGGCACTTTTAAAGACGAACAGATTTATTTATCGCATGAGCTTTCGTGGGAAAAAATCCCACTTCGTCAGACGCTTTGAAGTGGGATTTTCTCCCACGAAAGCTCATGCGATAAATAAATCTGTTAGTCTTTAAAAGTGGCACAGGACTCTGTTGTCTAAGCCTCCTTAAGTCGACTTAATTTGTAAGTGTAGACGCACCCTTAGATACTAGTGATGGGAAGCAGTATAAAACCAGACATTAGAGAATATAGACATACATATGCCAGCACATACACATAACCCATTCACACCCTCAAACATCATTGCAATATTATGGCTGAGAAATCTCTATTCCCCTTCTGCTATCCTAAGAATTTTCTTCATCTGGGGATAAAGCCTGGACTTTGTTTCTTTTCCTTCTGGAATATGCTGGGGTTGTGGGCAGTTTCCTCTAGCCGTTGGCTCCTGGCTTTTATCAGATGCTCTTCTTTCAATACTTCTCAGACTCAAGAGTAACTGTATCCTCTGGAGTTAATGTATACTGACCTCTGAAGAAGGATAGGGATGTTAACATTTTGTATAGAATCTCCAAAATTAAAAAGTTGATGGAATCATACAGAATGAATTGCTGCATAAAATGGAATTCAGTATGAAAGACATTGTCGTAATATAATAACAGGAAGTAAAAAATTTTAAACATCATCCATACGGCCTCATCTGGATGCTGGTACTGAAAAGTGCAATGACAAAGCCAGAAATTCTAGGCAAGCATGAATGTTGCCATAGATGGGAAATCTGTAATAAACAGAAATACAATGCAAAACCAACAATGATCCCAGATAAAATTCTTGAACATACTTGGTCCAGTCTTGACACAAATCTATTTGAATAATAGAAAAGATTGTCTCTTATTAGTAAACTACATGAAAAAGTGTGTAATTTGAGATATTGCACAATACAAGTATCAGAGTAGTAAAATGCTACAAATTACAGGTTGTTTGCCATGAGTTTCTAGATGGGTGATTAACAAAATGCCCCACAATTCACTAATGGTTTATTTTGACCATTTTTTAATATATCTATTTAAACATGCCACAGTGAACACATCACACAGTGAAATGAGATAGAAGTAAAGGCAGTCAGTGGAATTTTTAAAAGCACCTCACTGACTTGGAAGTACAAGTCTCATAAAACTTGTGCACTCAAGTGCTTTTGAAGCTCCTATCAAATGTAAATAAGTAGTTAGGGAGAAACTTATGTGTCAACAATAATCTCCTTTTCCTTCCATTGATAGGTTTCTACATCATTTCACTGTAGCACTTCACATCTGGCAGCTCCCTATTTTCAAAGGAGAACACCTAAATCTCATTAGGAGTTGTACATTCTGTAAAGGAGAGTGATTTTTGTATTGATCCAAAACATGTGGTAAATACTGTATTTGTCAAGAAGTGGTTTCTAGTTCATGTAGACAAAACTTTATGGACACTACTTTGTGGACGGGGTTTTAAATACTGGAGCTGTAAATTGGATGTCTTTGACAAGAACTAAATTCATTTTTTAAAAAGCAGCACACATTCATCATCAGAAACCACTAAAATGATCAAATTCATGCAATTCCAGATATCAAATGGCATGTTGAAGAACATTTATGCTTTTTAGAAGTAACTTACATACTATGATCAAAAGCAGAAATTGCTGGAGAGGTGGCGGAATTACGTAGTAGTATGGTGCATCCAAAATTTAAGTGTTCCAAAGGGGGGAAAAAAAAAAGATCAGTCTACACAAAAACTTGCAGTGAAATAAGAGGTGTGAATTAAAATGAGTACAAGCCCGTGCACATTCATAGGCTTGTGTGTAAATAACTAAATAGGTTCTAGTTCATCCGTCAATGCAAGTATGTATGAGCACCAGCCCTAAATCTATTGTTATGGTTGTGAATAAAAGCCCAAAAATGTGACCAAGTGTAACCAAATTCTGAATCACCTATTTTACTGTTCAAAGACTGTAATAAAGGAGAGACAAACATGTTATGAAGATCTGCACATTCTGCAAAACAGCTAATTTCACGGGCACAAGTAGATTGGCTTTGGAGAATACAACCACTAACACCTCCCATCCCCTAAATAAAAAAAGAACTAAGCCTAAAATGCCTAGCAGAGCCCAAGAGGCCATCTAGATCCCCACCAAGAGTAGCAAAGCCGAGCAGAACCCATGAGCGTGATCAAATCCTGCTTAGTGGGAGATGAGTTCAGTCCATTATCATATTCTGAAAACACACACGCTCTCCCAGGAAACGACAAGCAGACTCAGCTTGGAATAGTACCACTGAGTACCTCATCTTTATTTGATCCCTAACAGAAGCGGGAAATCACTTTCACTTAAGCCAGTTTCTTAATGAAAAGACACAGTGGGTACAACTTTGCTTATTGAAGAGTTACAACTATTCATTTAGTTATCAATTTGAGAACAACAATGGAACATCGAAACACAATTCTGTATGTAATAAAACAATTTTTACCGATTCCATAATGTGTAAAGTCCTTTTTATTGACTGAGTACCTGCCTGGATGATTCAGCAAAACAAACCAATGAATCAGCAGAGAGGAGGAAGCCATTGCATATTATTTTATTCCGCTGAAAGGGACAAGCTGTGCAGAACAAATATTAAATGTTCTCCTTTTGTAGCACCTGATTCAGATGATTGGTTTAAGCCTTCTTTCCTAACTGTGGATTACATTACATAGTCCTGGGAGGACCATAAAATCGCATTTTAAGAGCATCATCTATCAGAATGAGGAATTGTGCCCCAAAGTAGTAGAAACCCCACTGTGTTAATTATTTTAAAAATGATGGTTGACAGAACACCCCAGAATGTAATGGGGGGAAGAAAATACATGGGCTGAACAAAAAGTTTTTCTCCAGATCTAACCATGTTGACTCTACTGTACAACAAGGACTTGATGATCCCTGTTCAAAGTGCTTATTTTTAAAATTTTAAAAATAATGCAAAACCAACACATTATCTTGTGATTGTCCCTTTACAACTGGTTTCTTACAACAGAAATGGATTTGTTAACTATCGTGAATAGAAAGTAATGCAGAAATAAAGATCTTAGAAGCAGCATAGGTACATACACATCTAGTGTGTTTTCACTGTACTAGCTAGAGTAGAGCCCAGCTGACAATCACCTTTAAATGTTTATCACCTGCATGTAAACACAGCATTAGAATTACCTCTAATTTATGTATTGTGGGGGCACCATTCATCAGTAACTCACACAGGGCTTGTCTACATGAACATTTAGTTCATAGAATACTGGGGGTTAAATCTACACACACACACACCCCAGTTAACCTGCCACCCGCTGCCTGTCTGTGTGCACTTTGTTAATATGTTTACAGCTCCATAGTTGTTTAATTTAGACCTGTTTGAAATGGGTGTACATTAAAGAGCTGTAGGGGACTTAGCAGGATTCACACAGATGCTGGGGGTGGATACACTGCAATTAAATACCCATGGCGTGCCTGTGTCAGCTGACTCGGGCTTGTGAGGCTTGGGCTATACATCTACAATGTAGACATTCAGAGTTATGCTGCAGCCCAGTCTCTGGAGCCATTCTCCTGTCTCAGTAACCCAGAACCTGGGTTCCAGCTTGAGCTTGAACCTGTATATGGCAATTTTACAGCCCCGTGAACCCAAGTCAGCTTACGTGGGTAGCTGAAAGTATTTAACTGCAGTGTAGTCATACCTTTAGTGCAGGGGTGTCATTTGCTATGGCGGGCCAGACTTGATTTAAATGTACTTCAAGTGGACCGTACATACCATAAATCAAAATGCTAGGGCACTTTCACGGCACACTCACTCTCTCTTAAGGAGTGTGGTCTCTCAGGCTGCATCTACACTGGTAAATTAAGTCGACTTAAGCTAGGTTTAAGTCGACTTAATTTGCCCTGCGTCTACACTACACTTTGCTTAAGTCGACTTAAGCAGCTTGCTTAAACTGATGAGCCATTAAGGACACAATGGTTGTATTCTTTATGTCCTTAATGGCTCATCAGGATACTCCCTGGGACCATTCTACCTGGAAAATTCCTAAACATTAAGGAGACAATGGTTGTTCATACCCTCCCGTCTAAGGCATTCCTCCAGAATGACAAGTTAAAGTATGGATATAACATTAAATTCCTAACTTCTAATTGAAATAGAATTCCTAGACATAAACTATATAATCATTCCCAGCAAATTACTACCTTTCTATTGATACTAAACATGACATAGTTCCTATGGATTATAGCATTTATGAGATATCCATTAAAATAATATCATAAATGCTTCCCTAAATCCAGACAGCATCACACACAGGGCTCTGCCCTGCCAGGGTCCCTGTCCCCCTTTGCCCCATTGCACACAGGGGTGCCCCCCTGCCACTGTGGACCTGCCCAAGGTCCCCCTAGCCCCACAAAGTCGACCTAGAGCATCCAGTGTGGACGCTCTAGGTTGACTTTGTAAGTTCCCTTTTAAGTCGACTTTAATTTTAAGTGTAGACACACTAAGTCGACTTAACTAAGTTGACTTTAAGTCGACTTAGTTAAGTCGACTTAAAAGTGCAAGTGTAGACATAGCCTCAGAGCGCAGACCCGCATATCCAGCTCTCTGCAATGTCACAAGACCTGACACACCTGCAGCATTGTAGAGTACTGGGTATGCGCGATCACTCTCTCTGTTAGGGAGAGTCTGGTCCTGCAGAGCAGTCACAAGCTGGATGGAAGAAGTTTGTGGGCTGCATCTTTGACACCTCTGCTTTAGTGAATGGCAGACTACTTGCAGATAGCTTTACACCCCAGTTTGCCACAAACAAAATGTTTATGTAGAGAAATCCATAGAGTTAATGAAGGTGGATGGTAGATTAATAAGCATTCCTCTCAGAATAATTTTAAAGACCACTACACCCAAATGTGGCTACTTAACCCAGAATTCAAAACCAAAAAGGTTTCAATGGTACTGATCATCAACCTAATATAAGCAACTCTAACCACAGACTAGCTGGTGAAATAAACTGTTTTTAATGTATTGCTTGAACTTTATTCTGTCATAATGTATGCAACATTCATAAAATTACAGACAAAATATAAAGGTCTCGGAGCCATAAAAAACTACTAACTTCCATGATGCAGAAGGTTGTAGTATGTTAATCTATCACTGTATGATTGAGCAAAAATAGGATTCTGCCTTTTCGAGGACACAAAATATGTAGGGAAGTAACAAAAATGGTTATACAAATAACAAATAACATTTAGGTTTCACCAACAGAGTTTCCCCTGCCCCCATTGGCAATTAATTAAGACATCAGTCTTGGACCCTTGGCAGAGGAGAGATAAGACAAGAGATACTACTGCCACTAAACATAAATTAATACTGTATTATGCACATTATAACTACATTATACTAAAGCCTCTTTAGCAATGAGCATAATATAGTTAGGGGGAAAAAGAGGTACTGCCTCTTTAAATGAAGATGAAAGAATAAAGCATGTAGTCAGACAGTACCACACTCCCAGAGCATGAAAGTGCCAGAATCATTCTAATGTGAAATAAGAAAAGTAAAACACTTCATAGAAGCTAGAGGACTGAGTAAACAGGAAAGCTTAATGAGATAAAAAAGTAGCCTTTGTCATTTTAGTCCTCTCTAGTTAGTTTTCTCTTCTACCTCATCTCCACTGTTTGCTCTTGTTTATCTATCTCCTCTTCCACATCTGCTTCTTTCATTGTTTTCCTCTAGGGCTGCTCAGTTTGTGGTAACAGCAGAAAGAAACTAACTTATGTCTCAAATGCTAAAGCAGCAGCATAGAACAGGGTCAAGGAGTGCTTTAGAGATCAGGATTTTAGTCACTGCTAGTATTAAGTATACAGCTGAAAAAAATCAAGTAAAAGAGGAGGTGGGGTTCAAGCCATTTGAGGGAATGAAGCAAGTAAAAGACAGGAAAAATAAATGATAAGAGTTCATGAGAGGAACCAAGCAAAACTTGCAACATTATTTTCACCGTATGCCTAATGATAAACTATAAAAGAAACCCCTATCACTTTCTAGGGTGTGCCACATGCAGTGTCTGAATTTCTGGGGCTACTCCCACTAACTGATCCCCACCAATCTTCAAGCCCCACCCCTATAGACTACTTCAGAACAAGTAAGGTGTCAAAGTATTTATTATTTATTTTAGTTACATTTATGAAAATGCTAAAAGGGCACACCTATCCATATGTTCTCATAGACTCATAGACTTTAAGGTCAGAAGGGACCAGTACGATCATCTAGTCCAGGGGTCGGGAACCTTTTTGTCTGAGAGAGCCATGAACGCCACATATTTTAAAATGTAATTCCGTGAGAGCCATACAATATGTTTAAAACTAAATACAAGTAAATGTGTGCATTTTATGTTTTAATTAATTGAATTTGAATTACTTTTAATTGAAATTTAATTTTAGAAAGGTTTTTAAAAAACCTTTAAAAAAGGTTTTTAATTAAAATTAATTTTTAAAGGTTGGGTTTTTTTAAAAAGGAAGGAAAAAAAGAAGGGAGGAAACAGGAAGAGAAAGAAAGAAGGGAGGAAACAGGAAGAGAAAGAAAGAAAGAAAGAAAGAAAGAAAGAAAGAAAGAAAGAAAGAAAGAAAGAAAGAAGAGAAGAAAAAG
>ML685895.1:2279222-2338459 GCA_007922175.1 Pelusios castaneus
GGGGGGGGGGAAAAGCAGACCCCAGCCCCGGAGGCTGATCCCGGCTGCCCCGTGCTGCCCCGCTCCCTCCGGCCCCGGCGCCAGCCCCAGGCCTCCCTCCAGCACCGGCACCGGCCCCAGGCCTCCCTCCGGCCCCGGCGCCGGCCCCAGGCCTCCCTCCGGCCCCGGCGCCAGCCCCAGGCCTCCCTCCGGCCCCGGCCCCAGGCCTCCCTCCGGCCCCAGCGCCAGCCCCAGGCCTCCCTCCGGCTCCGGCCCCAGGCCTCCCTCCAGCCCCAGGCCCCGGCCTCCCTCCAGCCCCTTCCCAGCCCCCTTACCTGGCCGGAGGCTGGGAGCTGTAGGGACGGCCGGCAGAGCTGCTTCTCTGCCAGGCCACTCCCACCCTGAGCACGCTCTCTCTGAGCATGCTCAGGGCGGGAGATTTGAATCTCCCCAGCCGGCCGCAGCAGGAGTCTGCAGCTGGGAGGGAGCACCGGCGGGGACCCGAACAGGGGCGGGGTGGGGTCGGCTCGGGCGGGGAAGTTGAGGCGGCCGGCGGGTGGGAGACCGGGAGCCTGCCCCGGCCGCGGCCACCCCGCTGCCCCGGACGCATGGGGCAGGCTGCAGCAGGGGTGGGGGCCGGCGGGTAGATTTGGCAGCGAGCCAGATGCAGCCATGAAAAGAGCCACATCTGGCTCGTGAGCCATAGGTTCCCGACCCCTGATCTAGTCTGACCTCCTGCAAAATGCAGGCCTCAAGACCTCACCCACCCACTCCTGCAATAGGCCACCAACCTATGACTGCGTTATTTACCTCCTTAAATCATGATTTAAGGACTTAAGATACAGAGAATTCACCGGTAGGTGAACCATGCCTTGTGCTACAGAGGAAGGCGAAAAACCCCCAGAGCCCAGGCCAATCAGCCCTGGGGGAAAATTCCTTCCCGACCCCAAATATGGCAATCAGTTCTAGGTGCTCTTGGAATTTTTAAAAGCCACCGTCAGTGCAGATTTACCTCACTAGCATTGGTAACATGGGGATGCTATATAAGACTTGAGTTTCAATCCTGCTTTTTAGTAGTTGTTGAACAGTAAAAAATGATAGTTTGAATAAACAATTTTCCTTCTAAACCAATATTAATCTCTGTGAATTTCCTGTTTATATTGGCTTCCATGCTGAAAGTGTTACAAATTGTCACTTCTATAGTATTTTGAACACTATTAGCAGTGGGCCCAAGAATGACTATAGAAATTAATAATATATTACAAAATATCTCCTATATGGTGATTTTTCATCTGCTTTATATTATAATATATATTATTAAAATGAAAGAACAAAAAGAAATACTAGACAAAATGAGAAAGTCTAAACAAATACTCCATTTCACTTATGAATTTTTTAATTTTTTTTTAATTAATCTAAAGGAGAGATGTTCCTACAAAATATTTAGATTTTGATGAAACATCATTTTCCAACAGAAAACTGATGAATCATTTTTTTCCCAATGAGTTTTAGTTTTAAGGCTCTATTTTTCCTTTTAAAAACATGAAAAATGTGTGGAATTTGCCAAACTTACAATAATGAAACCTCAAAATTGATCAAACATTTTAAGGGAGGCACAAAACATAAATAATATAAAATTTTCTGGTTTGTCAGCTTCACTCTTCTCACTGGTGGCAACTGACATCATGCCAGATAAGAAAACATCTATTAATGATTTGCTCATATATCTGTCCCTATAACAACTTATTATTTCACTTGATTATACTCACTGACCCAGCTTACAAAGGTGATCTGAGGATGAATGAAAAGTTTACAACATACTTTGATAATTGAAACTATTATATAAAATGTTGTGTTACAGCAGAATCAAGTAGATTTAAATCAAATTTTCCCTATTCAAACTTCCTTTTGTAACATAGGCTGCGTCTACACTGGAAAATTAAGTCGACTTAAGCAGCTTGCTTAAGTCGACTTAAGGAAAATAAAGTCGACTTAATTAAAATTAAGTCCACTTTATTAAAGCTCCTTTCTAGTAGACCTAAAGCTTAAGTCGACTCCCTAGAGTCAACTTAAGCCAGTGTAGCCATGGGGTAGCCCTAAGTTGACTTAGGGCTACACCAATGCCGTCCCTGCCGGGGGGGCACAGGGGGAGCCTGGCATGCCCCCCCACAGGGCAGGGCAGACTCTGCCCACCCTGCCCCTATGCCCTGCCAGGGTCCCTGTCCCCCTTTGTACCTAGGTACAATGGGGCAAAGGCTGAGCCCCCTGGCATTGGGCAAGGGGTGCCCCCTGCCCCTGCGGACCTGCCCTAGGTCCCCCTAAGCCCCACAAAGTCGACCTAGGCATCCAGTGTGGATGCTCTAGGTCGACTTTTTAAGTTCCCCTTTAAGCCGACTTTATTTTTAAGTGGAGACACACTAAGTCGACTTAACTAAGTTGACTTTAAGTCGACTTAAAGTCGACTTAAATTACCCAGTGTAGACACAGCCATAGTGCCTCCCTCTTCTGTTTTCATTTTATCCAAATTCCCATTACCAAATATATCTGTTACCCAAGCAATTTGGTAACTTGAGTATACTATATTAAATAAATTACTATTAAAATACACGAAACTGGTCCTTGATCATTGGCTCATATCATGGTAACTCAAAAAAATTCACTATTTTAGTGTCTTTAGTGATCTATTAGCAAAGTGAAACTTTACATTTTCAAAGCACAATACAAAAATTTAAAAGACTAAAATAGAAGAAACAAAGATAAGGAAATAATACATACACTTGTTATATGATAGTTATAAAGTCCTCTTGCTTTTCCTGTAGATTATAATGTGGCATTCATTCATAGCAATGGAAATTTCAAAATCCACATCTAAGCATGTCTCTTCATATCTTTACGCATCTCCCTAAAACAGGTTTCATCCACAATTTGCAAACATCAGTGACACTGTTTCAAAATCACAATTCTTCACCCATTAAAAAGGCACTTACTTTTCTTCATTCAAAAATATGTACATAACAAACACAAAGTTATAGTCTTTTTCTGGACTTGGATAACTTCATGATCAATTTGTGAATAACAGCCTTCCTACATTAAAAATGCATGAGTTGATACGCTGATTGCTGAAAGGAGCTGACAGGACTTTCCAAATTTTTCAATTCTAACCTGCAAATATCATGAGAAATTTCAATCCAAAAGATATTTGAAAGTGATACAGCTATAAAGAAATTTGTAAGGAATGTGCTATTGCATCTTGTATTGCAGCCTTGCTCCTTAAAAACTATTTCTCCTCAATGAAGACTTTTTATACCAATTCAGTTATCATAACAAGAGGGTAGTAAACTAGTGTTCCACTCACAACTCACATTTTAGCCATTTGTAACATCAAAGAAGATGTCATTTATGGTGGATTGTACAATGTTTACAAAAGATGGTTACTAACCTTCTATAACTGTTGTTCTTGAGACGTGTTGCTCACGTCCATTCTACGTTAGGCATGTATGCATCCGCATGCTTGGCGACCATAACCTTTTTGCCTCGGTAACATCCATAGGACTAGCTTTGGCATCCCCCTGGAGTCCCATACTCATGCACTCGTATATGAGGGGTCATTGGCCCTACATCCCTGCAGCTTCTTCTTGCCATCCACTCTGACAGCAGAGATGGAGGGTTGGTCATGGAATGGACATGAATGACATGTCGAACAACAACAGTTATAGGTTAGTAACCATCTTTTGTCTTTCAAGTGCTTGCTCATGTCAATTCCATGTTGTGACTGACAAGCAGTATTGTTAAAGGTGGGCTCGGAGTTCATGGATGAGCTGTTCGTACCACTGCTCTGCCAAAACTGGCATAGTGCCCATGTGGGATGATGACCAAATAGCTACTTTGCAGATGTCTTGGATTGGTACATGTGCTAGGAAGGCTGCTGCTGAAGTCGGTGCCCTGATAGAGTGAGCTTTAACAATCGCTGGCAGAGGTACCCCTGTCTGCTCATAGTGGAATTTGATACAGGAAGTTATCCAGCCAATTGTCCAGTACTTGCAAAGGCAGGAAAGTGAGTGTTCTAGTAACCATCACACACAGAAAGAAGGAACTGGGGGGGGGGGGGGGAGAGAACCAGCAGCACCTCATATACCTGGGCATGAGCATAGCATTCCCAGGGACACCAAAGTTGACCCTACAGATACCTATGAGGCAAAAAGATTCCAGTAGCCATGCACATGGACATGTGCACACCTACCGTGGAATCAACATGAACAAGCACTCAAAGAATATAATTGTCCCTCTTTCTTGCATACTTTGATCATAACAAAGAATACTAAAATTCAACTATGAAAGCCTAATTACAATAAATAGCCCATTGAAATGAATCAGAGCAGCTTTATACTTCAATTATTGTTCCAAGCTGCCTGTTTTTCCAAGCTTGAGTTAATGAAACCCTGGTGCCATTGAAGTCAACAACAAAATGCTATCGGATTTCCATGGAGCCAGCATTTCATTGCTTTTATTTTTTTTTTTTAAATATGAAAGCTTAGGTTCTGGAGTCAGTCTGTCACTGAGTAAGAGCCATTTATGAAGCTACCACAAAATGACCTCCTTTTCACAAAAGGGAAAATCCAATTTTCTCACCCCCATACTATAGAAATAAAATGGTAGGCACTGACTAGTCAAACCTGACACATGAACTACTGCAGTATTTCTCCATACTCATACTCCATACCCATACTGAGTAGGAAATAGTTGTGATATCTTGGATACCGGTATGGTAATTACTGATCAATGAGAACTTTAAATTCAGTATCACAAATAATATAAACTTGTCTTCATGCAAACTTTATAGTGCTCAGAAAGAATCAATTAATTTTAGGCTCTGATCCAGCAAATATCTAACATGTAAGTAATACACTCAGTTCAGTAAGATTACTCATCATGTGTGAAATATATGAATAAGTGTTTACAAGATCAAGGCCTTAGTTTCTACTCAGATAGGGAGTGATGGTTCTAGTGTTTTAAATATTAGTAATACCTAATACTCAAATCTGCCCTGTAAATTATAGGCAAATTTCATCCAAGTTACTACAAATTCAGTCAGTATTTCAACTGTACTAATTAAGATTGTGTGCTGTAGTCTATAGCACAATTAAAATAAATTTAAAGTAGACTCATGAAAATATCCTAAAAGATTCTACAAAAAGGCTTTTATTTAAATAAGCACTCTTACATATTATTTAAATATTATATAAGCAGTCGATGTTTTTGCTAAGCTTATTTCAGTAACTTTTTAATGACTTTAAGCCTGTACTTTAGACCAATGTTAACTTCTTTCATGTTTGGTGTGTTTAAATAATTACTGCATGTTATTTTGGAAAGTATCTGGGACAACAGTCACACAAGCATTCTTTTGTCTTTTTATTGTCACTCCTCTTATTCAATTTGCATATTCATTGACACACAAGCTGTTATATACCACATGCTAATTTTTGTGGGATAAATTTGTTTCATGACTCAGGTTCAATTTTTAGCTTCAGCACGTGCCCATGTGTTGTCAAAAAGATATGCACTTGCACAACTTGAGTTTTATTTTCCTTATTATGAAAATGACAGACGTGCAGAAAGAAAATTATTCTCATTACTGTCATACCAAAAGGTATGCACAAAAGGAGGTTAACTCTGCATCTTAATTGGCATATGGTCTATCAAACACCACACCAAGTAGTGATCAAACCAAATGATTTACCAAGTGATAGGTGTGTGGGAGCTAGAATGAAATATATTGTTTGTCTAGCTCTTAGTGGACAGGCATCCACCTTACAGGTGGCATGCTGGTTGACAATCTCCAGCAAGTTGCTGAAAATTAAACGGCCATTGAGAATGAACTTTTTCCCCAGTGTATTCAAAGGTGGTGGTCATTGCAGAATGAGACTGAAGTATAATGAATGCATGAAGCACTGCCCTGCATTATTTAATATGCTTTAGCTGTTTTATGGATACACAGATAATTTAAGTTTCCAGGGGTGTCTATGGATCTGGCACTTTTCACAAGCTCTAAAAATTCATTTGGTAAAAAGACTACATTCATCATGGGAAGAAGAGAAATACTACTTTTGATTCTGACTAGCTGAGAGTGAATTTGTTTTCTCAAGAGTTGTATCATCTCAAACTTACAAGTAGCAGTTAAATTAGACCACAATGCATTTTCTGTTCTTATCAGATTTGTCTATATTCATACACAAATGTAGTGAAAATAAAATGATTTCTGAAACACAGAAAGAAACACCCTTGTGATTAAACTCAGATAAAACAAGAACCTCATTCCATTTCTGGGATGTAGGTCTTCTGTGTAGATATGTAACATTACCAGTTCTATATGTAAATAGGACAATTAAACCACATTTGCTTCACTTGTAAGTGTCTTTTCCCCCTTGTTCACCACATATCACAAACCTTTATTACTGCCATTACACTTTTTTTCTGAAAAATAAAGAGACTCACACTGTGTTTCATTTTTTAATAAACAGTATAGTTGAAATTGTTAAAATAAAAAAAGAAATCAAAGCCAAGTATTAAATTTTGTTCTATTCCTGGCTTTAGAGACTAGACTTACCAGTGGAAAAGAGAGCCATATAGTTAAAATGCTGGTGTCATATGAACAGAGCATGTATAGAAGGCAGACAATTACTTAATACCATTTATTTTAAAACAGATGAAACAATCTTCATAGTTCATTTAATGCACTCTGCCTCTCATGCAGCTTTTTATTTTGTCTTATTAATAGAAAAATTATGTTAAACCAGTGCCTAAACCTTCCTTCTATACTAATACAAAATATCTGACCTCTCCTTTGGCACTATAATGAATTTCTCCAGGATATTTGGACATCATCTCCTGAGAAAATTTGAAAGGAAAAAAAAAAAGCTAGTCATATGTGTACTATATACCCATTTGAATAAAAATGGGTCTTCATATTTTTCATTTTTTTTTAATCCTTACAAATCCACAGATTAAGATTGCAGCTATTTCACTATTCATATTTTCCCTCTGATTTTCCTTCATTTTATTTCCTTATTTGTGTACACTGTTAAAAATTCCTGTTTGCTTCAATTTTACTCTTGGTCATACTGACTTTTTTCCTTAGGGTTTTATAATAGTTTTTCTGTCCCATGTTCACTTTAGGTTGGTTCTCTCCTTTCTTTGGGTATGAGTTTAAATGTTTTGTTTTGTTTTTTTAAACTCAAATATAGGTAAATGCTCTTGAAAAGAGAAGTGGACAGGAAACAGCAACATGAGCTATAAGAACATCTGCAGGTCAAGATTTCAGCAGTAATTGCAAATGTTCACTTTTTTTTTTTTTTTTTTTTTTTGAGAAAATAACGTTTCTTTATGAAAACATTTACATGACAATATGCCTAAAAATACTCATGTGTAGCAATCAAGAGTAATATGACCCATGACAAGATGAACGAAAAACAAAATAAAATAAAATAAAAGGTAGGATTACTGTAGTAGCTGCAATGATAAAGTATAACAAAAATTTTAAAAATAGGAGCATGAATTCTAGTAACTATAAATGTATTTAGTAAATTAAGCAAAATCTATTGCAATGAGATTATAAAATTTTGATACTTCACAAGCTGATCGCCTTGGGACCAAGTGAGGAAACTGAGCTCACATACAATGAGACACTAGCTCAGAAAAGGCTCAACTTCCCAATATTCAAAATTATTCAAAATCAGTACATCTGTTTATCCACATTATGCCTCAACTGACTTCTAACCTATGGAAATAAATAGAATGGTATGATAATCTGCAACATTATTTTACACATTTAGTGATTAAAAAAATCATAGAAAAAATTTTAAATCAGAAGAATGCCACAACAGATCCTGAGTAAATTATCCGACACCATTACTATTCCACTGAATGATGACAAGTTCCAAAGGGGTAGCCATGTTAATCTAGTTCAGCAAAACAAAGTGCCCCTAGACTCCTTGTTTGTTTTATTCCACTGAAAACTGGTTTGATTGATAAAAAGGGAATATTAAACAACCAATTGCATATAAATCAAAAATACTTTTGACTTAATTGTGCATGTTCTTAAATGCCAAATATGCTCAGATGTTCTATTTAAAAATCTCTCACTGCTTGTTATCAAAGTTAGACAGTTTTTATAGCAATAGACATACTGTAAACGTATGAAATTCCTATTAAAGAAAGATGGGTTTACTGTAATTTGATCTTTTACAAAAAGTTACTACAAGTTATTGATAACAATTTCTCATGGTGTCTAATTTTCTAGAAAATTAAACCAATGTTTCCACTCTAACCAAAGCTGAAACACTGTCACTTTAGGAAAAACCCTTGTTTATTTGTTAATCAGAAATACAAATCGAGTGGCACGTATTTCCATTTGCTTTGCAGGCTAATAGTTTCAGCTTCATTATATTTTACAAGAAAAGAGCAGACTTTCAATGGTCCTGTAAAGTCTTTCATGTCACAACTGAGGTTTAATGACGGCAGTGGAGAAAAGCTGTGGTGATGCAAACTAAGACCAACCTAATTGTCCTTATCTAGTGATGGGATCTTTTTTTCCTGTTTGGCTTGCAGCAGTGAGGTTTTTCTGGTCAGGTTGCCTCCACCAAGCCTGACATAAAGTAAAAGGTTGACATGCCCTGGTAAATCCAGCCTGAGGATAATCCTTATATCTGATATAGTTGATTCTTCAATCTGTAGGCTGGGGAATAATACTAATGTGAAGAAAATTATCAGGATAGCTCATATGTTCACTTAGCCACTGTACTGGTGTCTCGAGCATTGGCTCAATTCCATGAATCATAACTTGATTCTTCTTTTCTCCATCTAATGCAAACAAAAATAAAGACCACTAATCAATAATGCACAGTTCAAAACATCTTTGAGCAAAGGTTATTTTCTGTATGCTGAAAGTCGTTGCAGTGATAAGGTGATTAATGACTTGCTTCTACACATTTAACTGAATGAAGGACAGGAAATATTGACATGGAGAAAGTTGAAACTACATTTTGCATCATCTAAAACAGAAACTGAGTTAAACTGAATTCTGAGAAATTCTGTTACAGTGAAACAATGAAAGTGTCTATTACTTACAGTGCTCTCCTACAGTAATGATTTGATGTTAATTATGAAGACATCTCCATTTTCCCCAGCTAGATTAATTTAAAAATCAGCTCAAATGACATGTCCTGCTATAGTTAAAAAAAACCATGACTATCAAAACCAAAAAACATGAGCCTCCAAGCTCAAGTTAAACTAGATTTTTCATGCTTTTTTATGGGTTCTACTGAAACAAAAGTAACAAATATAACAAGTCTATCTCAAGTAACTAGAACCTATTTCAGTTCTCTCTCAATCAGTTATCTATCTCCAATAACTGGAATATACCTGTGTACATTGGTTTTAGTCAGAACTACTCAATTTAAGGCTATATTGCAGCAACGAGAGTTCCTCAGAAAGTCCAAATTTTTTCTCACTTACTTTCATCGACTGGGATAACTATACTAGCAAGTGATTCCTAGTACAAGAGGGATATAACCTAAGACTTTTTCAAATCTCTTTAGTTATGCTTGTCCTGAAGGATGAAAAAGCTCTGATTCTTAAATTTAAGTGATAGCACCAGCTAAAACAGTGACACAGTGGCCCTATGCTGAGCCAAAACTAGCTTTTAAAAAACATGACTGATTATCTGAGTCTTGAAATAAGTAGTAGGGTAATTTGAGATCCGCTTCAAATAGATGGTTAAAGAAAAGAAACCAGGGACCTTTTTACTGTTTAGATGTCACACACAGACATCCTTATAGGAATCTACCACAGTGAAATCTGCATTCAGTGTGCACGAATGTCACTGCTTTCCCTTTATCATCAGTACCTGATTGGAAATTTCCCATTTTCCCCACAGAATTAGCTACAGAAATCATGACTGTGCCATCGCAAAATGTATGTAAGATAGCAGAACCGAAGAAATGAAGGCAACACTGCTGGCTCTGTCACGCTAAGAGTTGGTTACAACATGGTTCCTAATACGAAGCATAGATAGTATCTTAACTGTGTTTTGTAACGAGGATAAGGCCGTGACAATCCTGCCATAACATGTTCTGATGGCTGGTTTACATTGGTCTCTCTGTCCTCACCAGAGTTCAAATCATCCTAGAAACAGCTATGCTTGAACTGGCTGTCACTAGCATGAGATTAGCATGGTTTCACAAGCTACTAGACAGGGATATTTGCCCAAATTACTGCATTAGAGATTATCAACAGGGTACTGTTATCTCATTTCAGTTAAAATAGTGTTAAAATTTTTTTAAAAAAAGAGAAACCATCCTACAAAATCCCTGACTGAACATATTCCTTCCTGATTCAATTTTAGGCCTGGGTTCTACAAATACGTACGTCTGCAAGTAGTCCCATTGAATTCAAAGAACTACTTATTTGCATAAACGGTTGCAGGTTTGTGGCCTTATTGTTGACAGGGAATAAAATGGGAGTGCTGCAATTTTAAAATATCGTAATTCAGAATAACAGACATTTTGATAGGTTTGAAACATTATCTGTCAAGTGGTCATCAATATATGAGGCCAATGGTACAAAAGAACTGATATCTTCCACTAACCAAGTGTTTATAGTAGGAAGGTGAGATGCCTTTTAATATGGTTAAAATAGGCATTTCTTACCAAATATTGTAACATTTTTACAGCTATCAAAATGTGACTTTATTAAAGCATCCTTTTGGCTAGCCACTTTGCTGAAGAAATTATATTTATTTTTAGAAAACATACCCACCTCACTCTATCATAATAGTTATTTATCCAAGGAAGTTTCTCTGGAATGACTATTACCTGTGGACTTTGACGCACTGGTACACTGTGAGCAATCCACATAGCTTGAGGAGCAAATGCATTTTGGCTTGAGTGAAAAATGAACAATGGGAGCATGACAATTCCACAGATCAGTCTATAACCTATATTATTCCAAGATATTTTGTCATCATAACATTATACCATCATCAAAAAAATCATATAAATATTGCAGGACTCACAGCTAGTGTTTTTTATTACAAGAACATTAAGTTGAATACCACTTTTATAAGAGTGGTACTTTAAATACACTTTATTTAATCAAATTATAAATGCAATTTGTAACACTCAAATTTCAAGAGTAACATGTTGAATTCTAGTAATGCCTTCATTGCAGCATCAAGAAGAAGTAGAGTGTTGATGAAAATGATTTTGAGAGGTTTTCAATAGTAATAGGGAATTGCAGGAGTATATGGGCAAAACAAACTGATTTTTTGTACAAGTTCTCTATGGAACAGTACAAATAGTCTCAAGTATATAATATAGACAAAATGGCTCCACAAGATAATCTCCAAAATAATAATAATGCGTAACAACAACATTTATCTATATAGCTGTCAGTCCTATTCTTTTTTTGCGTGTGATTCTAATGATGATGAAACATTGGATTGAGCCAAGAAAAATTAGAACAGGTAAACTAACACATATATGAACTTCTTAGCTCTCATCTACTAAGACTAATTCATAATACACATTTTCTAGACTTCAATGCTTTAATAAACATAGATATAAAAAAATGTGTCCATGTTCTACAAACTAAGAAAAGCTAGGAAATTAAAACTTAAGGTTGATATATCATCACTACTGAAAATTTTAAAAAACCCACAAGATATAACTATGTGAATTTTTCTATCAATTTAAGAACTAATTCAGCTTCCTTACTTGGTTTGTCACAAATTAATGTTAAAATAATTAAAATTTTAAAACTAAGCTTCATGCATGAGTATGAACTATGGAGAAAAAAGAAAGCATACTACAAAATACTTAGAAACTTAGTAATAAATGTTTAATGAAAAATTAATCTCTGTATTTGTACACAGAAAATATTCTGATTGAGAGCACAACATTTTTACAATGTTATCAAAGACAGCAGGCAAAGCCTTGTTTCAGGCAGTATTTAGAAGTAACCCAATTCTCCCTCCTTCCAACACCAATAAAGTTGCAACAGTGAAGTAATGGGAATTAATTGGACACACCAACGATTCAATACTTCAGAAATTAATATGTGCAATCATACAGATAGTTAAGCACTTGCATGGTTTATTTGAACCAACTTCTTGCAAACTTCCACTGGCTAATGATACTACAGCAGCAATTCTAGCTAAACCATCATTAAACGAAAGAATTAGCTTAATGCATGGGTTCCCAAACTTTTTGCAAGCATGACACTATTTTTATGAAGTATTTCCTGCTAGTACCCCAGACAACATGGAAGACTAACTCTTATTGAGCAAAATGTTATCCTCTGCACATTAACATGCATGGTGCGAGCAAGCTCATGCTATGCAGAGGATGCCATTTTGTAGCGCACGCTCTGTATACGCGAGGTCAAGCCATGCAGAGCAAAACGGCATTATCTGAACCTTAGGGATCACTGTGATCCCATCTACTGATGGCACAAAACCATTTGGGGCTGTGAGCCAGAGTTTGGAAACAGCTGTTTAAACGGAAATGTGAAACAAGGAATATATGACCAAGGCCTAGAAAGACCCATTAACTCTGTGAGAACAATACTTGGATCACAAGAAAGCGGAAGATACGCTGACTGGGAGATATAGCTTCACAAGGCCCTTTAGAAGTCTGGCTACTGGGCATGAAAACATGGAATAAACATGAACTGGAGGGTGGAATGCAGAGATGCGTGCAATATAAACCCTCAGGGTGCTCACTAACAGTCTAGAGTGCTTTGAAGTGTGGCTAATATCTATATCAGAGGTGGAAGCAACTGGCACTGTTGCACCCAAGCCATAAATCTCTTCCATTTAGCAGCATAACTATTCTTTGAAGTCTTTTCTACTGTGAATTAAGGTGTTTTTTACTTTAGATGAACACTTTCTCCACAGAAATCAGCCAGTCAGCATCCATGCCTGGAAATGGAGGGAACATGGCTTCAGATGGAGGATGTGATCACATCTCTCTGATACCAAATCTGGCAGGAGAGACGACTATATTGGAGGTTGGATGAGAGTTTTTTAGGTCCAAGTATTGAATTATTCCAGCCACGTTGGAGCTACCATGACAAATCTGGCTGACACTAGTACAAACTTTCTGAAAATGCTTGGGATTAATGGAATTAGAGGGTAAAAGTATATCCTGCCTGGGAACCATGCATGTTATGTCCCTCTCTGGAGCTGAATTTAACACTTGTTTTCTCTGGTAGCAGAAAGGTGTCTGGTTAGATGACAGCACTTCAGAAACATGTCTTATTCTACTGTCATTTATTGACCACTCATGATCATTTGAAAATTGGCTGCTGAGGTGATCTACTGGCTATTCTGTAATCCTTGCAGGTAGTACTGGTCTTAGAGTAATTTTCTGGTGGATGTAAAAGTTCCACAGAGTTACAGCCTTCTGGCAGAGTTTATCTTGTTATCCCTTGCTTATTTATATAAATGTGACTCTAGAGTTGTCTTTCATGATTTGTCAGTCCTTTTCGCAGCTGGAGAAAAGCTGTGCACCCAATGTATGGCTCTTAGTTCCAAGACATTTATAAGCAATTCTGCTTCCACATGCTTTATGTTTTAAGATTGTTTAAATGGAGAACCCATTCTAATGTGGAGACATCTGTCACCACCAAAGGTAATGAAGGGCAAAGGCATTTACTTGCAGACTTTCCACCAATTTAATGACAAGATTTCTGGTAGAATGCATACCAGCATGTGTAGGTAATGTCTGTTTGGCAACTATATAGATTTCAGCCATACTTTCATGCAAGTAAGGTAATGTGTCGCATGGTAAGTTGTGCATATACAGGAGGCCATTTTATCTAGCAGCCTGAGCAAGGTTTCCACCAATGTTCTGGGGTTAGCTTCTGGGTGGATGAATAAGTCCAGTATAGCTTAAAATCTCTCCTGTTGTAGACAAGACACTGCTGATGGGAGGTCTAGCATAGCTCTTATAATCTCTGTCCTTTGTATGGAGTCAGTATTGGACTTTTCTTTGTTTACTTTCAGGCATAGGGAAGCAAAATGAAGCTGAGTTCTTTGAACAGAATCTGTTACTTTTTGATGCAATGTTCCATTACTAAGACAATGATCCAAATATGGGAACAACTGAACTTGTTTCCTCAAGTAAGTTGCCAATACCATCAGGCATTTCTTAAGTACCCATGGTGCTGCCAATAAACCAAATGGTAACAACCTGTACTGGCAGTGGGTACTGCCCACCTGAAACTTCAAATACCTTCTCTGGGTAGGGTGAACTACTATAGGAAAGCATCATGAGAACATAGAAATGGCTATACTGGGTCAACCAAAGGTCCATCTAGCCCAGTATCCAGTCTTCTGACAGTAGCCCATGCCAGGTGCTTTAGAGGGAATGAAGAGAACAAGTAATCACCAAGTGGTCCACCCCCTGTTGTCCATTCCATTCTGGAATTTGAGAGCTGCATACCAGTTGTTTGGATCTAGGGTTGGAATTATTGAGGCCACATTCAACATCCTGAACTTGAAGATGTTCATTTGTCTCTGATCCAGTAGAGGACACCAGCAGTCTTTTTGTGAATCAAAAAGTAATGAGAATCAAACCCTTTTCCCTTGTGCTCTTGAGGAACTTTATCCACTGCTTTGCAATTTAGGAGTAATTATACCTACTGATATAGGATGCTCTCAGAAGATAAGATTCCAGAAAATGGATGGGGGGAGGTAGGTGGGAGGTGATCTCAAAATAAATGGAATAACTTATTTCCTGTTTCACAGGACCCAGTGGTCAACAGTGATGGTGCTCCAGAACTCACTAAAATGAAAAGTGATTCCCAAATTGAGGGGAAATAAGTGAAGGATTCAAAAGAATCTGCATGCTGCTCCTAATAAAAATAAAATCTGTTGCCTTTATGATGATGAAAACTAACAAAGCTCCCTTGTAAAATGGAAAAGGAGAGCTAGCCATGGACAGGGAAGCAAATATTGGTCTTCTGGTGTGGTACATTCCTTCCCCTCCCCCCACCAGGGAGAAAAACCAAGGATGTCGATAGGCGTAAGGGACAGGTGACCAAAGGAAGGATACCAGGGAGTAGAATCCCTCTAAGCTTTTTTGCCTAGTCAATAAAATTCAGCTGTTGGCTCCCTTTCAATTGGAAATAAATTCCCTGGAGCCTCCAAGGAAAAGGAAAAGCACAGCACAAGGTCCCTCTAGTACTGATCACAGTGTCTCAGAATCAGACCCCCCCCCCCAGCATACCTTAAAGCAACTGGTATCAACCTTTTGGCACTGAGAGATCTCCAAAAACATTATCTGGTATCATCTATACTGGTATCAATGCAATCTATTAAGCTATCCCCAACAACAACAACATACTTGGTACTAAAATCCTATATGGAATTCAAAGATCTATTGTCTCTCTTCAGCGCTGGACTCTCCATCATTAGGAGTGATGAAATTACCTTCTACAGCATCAGCAATATTGACTGGAGTAGTCCTAGTACTGCCATAGACATCAGCTGATACAGTTCCTCCTCTTGGAGAGGACTACTCATTTACCCCCTCAAGCTCTAAGAGCAATAGGAAAGCTTATTAAGAGTGCTTTAACATCTTCTTTATTCCCATGTGTTTAATAAATAATATCTATATCGATATCTATATCAATAGATCGATCGATAGATATAGGGGGTGTGTGTGTGTGTTTAATAGTGGTAGCTACAACAGACGTTAACTACCAATAACAATGCAAAACCCAGAACTAAATGTAACTGTTTAATATTTTATAAGTTAAATAAGTGTTTTAGACTCCTTATATCTGTTGGGCCCAAGACCTCACCCTACCGACACAAGTCGGCCACACAATTTCATTCACATACCATTTTAAAATAAAATAAAATAAACTTTTCATGAAGTCTTTTCTTATATCCTCTCTCTCATCAGTATGGAACCTTTCCCCTAACTTTATGCTGCCTAACCTATTAGTCCTGGATCACTGACAGAATTAGATGCTCAATAATTTGCAAAGCATCAGGATCAGAAATAAAAGCTTTATATATCCTAGATACCTAGGAATCTCCTCCAAACCATCACAGTGGGAAATAGTAGTTGTTTCGAGCCTGAATATAAACAATTTAACAGACCTTAACTACATCATTTTGGGGGGAAAAAGACTGTTTAGATTTTTTAAATGTTTATAAAAACAATTTTTGTATAAATTTTGTATAGCCGGAAGAAATGATGAGATAATGTGGTAATTTTTTTTAATATCACTTTGTGAGGACATATACAACTTTCTCATTTTCAACAATATGCGTTATCCCAAACCAACTCAAAGAAATAAAATCTCTCACACCATGTCATCAAATATTTCTATGAAAATGTAAATAAAATACAGACATTCCCTCCCACCCCAAATATGTCAAACTTATATCAAGAAGGCTGTTAAGGACTTTATTTTTGAACTTTCACACTTTTCCCACTTATTTAAAATATTTAAAATCATGGATATGCTTTAATTCTAATTGGGTAAATTTTATGATGTACTTTTCAGCTAATCAACTGATGATGGCCATTTGTAATAAGATAGAAAACTGGATAGATCACTTGGGTTGCTACCTAAATGAAAATACAGCAAATGGTGACAGGATTACTTATTTTCTTCAAAGCAGAATAACTGGCTAGTTTATCTTCAAGGGTTAATAAACTCCTCAGAGCAGGACATTCTAAAGTAATTATAGTAATAGGTTAAAAATATTTGCCTGCAAGCTGACGGGAAATTTATACAGAGCAAAAGCATAATGGTTACCATGTCATGTTCGTATCTTTTCATATTTAACCAGGGGAAAAAAATAAGCTGATTTGTCATTTTTTTGCTACATTATATTAATACAATACTGTTCTATGTTCCTTAGCAAGCTCTTAAATTGACAAGCAAAATAGAATAGCAAATGGAGATGAGCTATTCAATTAACCTAAGAGAGTCTGAAGAGTTTTGTTCTGTGTCAGACAAATTCTTTAACCTTTGTAAAAATCCAGCTAATTGAATCCATTGATGTGAAAACCACAGGCTGAAGTCTGTACTGCATACATCATGCTGAAGGATTTCTGCCTCAGCCATGGCGGTAATAGTCAGTGAGGTCAGGTCAAACAGGGTTAAACTAAGTCAGGATATAGCCAAAGGAATACATCAAACACTGATTTTAAAAGGGCAATTAATCTCAGACAGAAATGCTTCCTGGGGAATGAGATCTCAATCTTAAGAGCACACTACATGATGTAGCAGTAAAAATGTACATATACAAGCTTAGCGAGCTTTCATCCTGTGATCACAAACAGAAGGGGAGTGCTGTTTATCAGAGAAATTCAAACCCTTTCTAAAATACTTACATTAACTTCTTCCGGGCCTGAACTTATTGGGAAATAAATGCCTTAATGAATACATAATACAGTTTGCACACACACATTTTCTGTATATGAACTGTATTTTTGCACAGCCACTGTGCAAAAATATTACTAATTCTTCAATGGCAAAATTATTCCACTTATTCCTAAAACTTTAAGGAAGGATGATGAGTTGAGAGGCATAGGGTACTTGAATTACAGACTAATGATAACTGCTCCATAGTTAATGTTCCAAATGAATTTTCATTATAAGCCTCACTTTGGTACTTACATTCATTTTAAATCTCCCAAAAATCAGTTTAGAAATTATTAGCTATACAGATTTGAAGCAAATCAGATAAAGTGTTCATGACTGGTACCCTAAAAATAAATCCTTTCACTTAAAGCATTCAAACAGTAATGTTTTTGCCACTTTGTAGGGAAAAAAAGGAAGGAAATACAAATGGGTGATAAAACGCAGTTCACTGAACTCTTGTGGCAGGCATTTATTTATGTATGCAAAATGTAACAGGATTACATATCAAATTTGAAAAAATATTTTTAATTAGCAATGTTAGGAGTCATTAGCTATGGCAAGCTTAATACAGCTCATCAAATGACCGTTTGAGACGTTAGCATTGAAGAAAAGAAGTGCCTAGCTTATTTTCACAGAAATAAACCTCAGACAGAGAGCCTATCATGAGAGGGGCCTGTTAAGGACAGAGGAGAATTTTCCCCACAGAAATGAAGTTAATCAGATAAGTTATTAGTAAACTGAGATGCTTAAGAGGGCAGTGGTATTCAAAGTTACAAAACTGCCAGACTGCAGGTTAAGAAGAAAATGATATACAATAAAAGCTATGTTTAGTGGATTAATTTATTCAGTGCTAGTGATGAGGATGTTACCGGTTCTCTCCACCATTTCTCATGTGCTCTTCTCTTTCCAGGACCTTTCTCTTTTCTGTTGACTTTCTACTATAAGGGGTTTACTTCTCATGAAGTTTAGGGGATCAGCAGGATATGTAAATATAGAGGAATGTAAAAGGAAACAGAGGGACAACATCAATAGGTGCAATGCACTGTACAGATACATTAAAGGGCCTATCACCTGACAGATTCCCTCCCCATATCTTGTTGGGGTCTCATTCCCATGCCATGATGCAAGCTTTGGCATCTCTTCTGGAAGCTCCATCTCTGCAAGCCTTATAGGCTTGTTGCCTTCTCCCAAAAGCTTCAATAGGTTCGTTAGGGAATCCTTTATAATCACCCCTCCCAACTCTGAGCTTTTGAAACATAACCGTCTAATACAGGGTCTTCAAACTTTTCAGGGTAGCAACTCCTCATTCAAAGTAAAAAATTGTCACCCCTCCCCATATTTTCGTATCAGTGATAACAATGCTAAACTATATAAAATTTATTTGCATATGGCTTTTGAAAGACTGACAGAGAATACTTGATCTTGACAGATAAGGGCATGCAGAGAGTAGGGGAGAAAGATTTGCTTTAAATTGTCACACTGTTTTCAACACCTCACAATACCCTGACTGACTTTCAGGATCCCGCTGATGATCACACTCCTCCATCTGAAAAACACTGGCCTAAAATATAGGGCAGGGGACTGGGACTCTGGAGATCTGGGTTCTATTTCAAGTGCAGCCTATCTGCTATGTACCCTTTGATAAGTCATATCACCTCTCTGTGGCTCAATTATTCTTCCTCCCTTTGTCTTTTCTATGTTAATTGTAAGCTATTTATGACAGGGACTGCACATCTGTGCAGCAACAAGAACAAAAGGGTACCAGTCTTGGTTGGGGCTTCTGGAAGAGACTCTCAGACAATAATTACCACTGGTCAGAAAAACTCAAACAAGTTTGCAGAATTTTGTCAAAATCAAAATGTTTCGCCAAGACAGTCTGATTCTGACAAAGTTTCTCTGATAAAACTGCCCGCTTCCCTGTCAGCTTACCTACTCAATTTGTCAACCCTACGTGCTCAGGCTCCTCTACTCCAGGGCAGTCACCAAGCAGATTCCACCAACGCAGACTATTTCTTTTCACAAAAAATGTCAAAGTTTTAGATATTTATTCCCTTTTGGAATGAAATTAAATTATGAAATAACTAAATCTTCTGTGAAACAATATGTATCTTCGCCCAGCTCTAATAATACAAGGCTTGGCAGATCACGCCCCAGAATAAAGTCAATGGCCCTCTGACAAACAAACAGAATACACTGGAGACTGACAATAAGCAAATATATTGGGTGGCTGTGAATACAATTTAGCTCAGGGTTGAACAGGTTTCCTAAGCCCTATCAAGGGGGCGCTCTCAGGCACCCGGTCCTAACTTCTCAACTCTCCATTTTCCCCATTGCCTTGTGCACAAGCACATACTTTTGAAATACTCCTAAACTCCATAGAAAGGTAAACAGTACCCTTGCTGATCTTCGTAAAACTGCTGAGTGGAAGAGGAATGGCCAGGGCGGCTGGGGTTAACAGGAGGGAAGGACCCCCCAGTAATGCTTGCCATCCTCACAAGCCTGAGCCTCACTGGTAACTCATTCTTCACTAAATTTTAACAAGTCTTTATAGTCTCATTAGAAGCCTAATATGACTGCTTTGGTAAAACTGACTTACAGCTCCTGAAGAGTCTAACTTGCGGTATAGAAGCCTATTAAGCCTGTGGAGAAGCCCCAAAGAATCTACTAAAGTTCAGAGCAGGGTGGGCTGAACACCTGAAGAGGGTCCATGAAGCTCAAGAGGAGGCTTATGAATCGTTTAAGCTAACTGTGAGGTCCCAAGATATTTCTAAGTCTCACAGTGCGGCTCAGACATAAGACTCCCACTGCTTCTAGGGGGGATGTAGTATGGGAAGGACCACAACCATCCTCAGAAGGCTCATAAAACAAGTAAGGTAAAGGCCCCTTGATGAGCCACCCTGGGCTTGTGGGTTGCCATTCTCCAAGAACTCATTGAGGACACCCCCAACAAGCTTCCAAAAGTGTGCAAAAATTGGTAAAACAAAGAAGGAGTCCTGTGGCACTTTTAAAGACTAACAAATTTATTTATCGCATGAGCTTTTGTGGGAGAAAATCCCACTTTGTCAGATGCTTTGAAGATGGGAAACTTACAGAATGGGAGGAAGTTATATGCAGGGAAGTGTATGACATAGGATCAGGTCAGGCTGTAACAGCAAATCTAAATAGATGTTAACATTCAAACACTGGGGAACAGCCTGATGTAACGAGAAAAAAATCTGTAGCCCCTGTTTAACCCTGAGGCAATGGAGTCGAATTTACATACAAATTCCAGTTCTGCAGTTTCTCTTTCAAGCTGAAATTTGTTATTCATTTGTTTGAGCACAGCCATTAACAAGTCATCAATGGAGTCAGCAGAGAGACTGAAGTGTTCTCCTATTGGTTTTTGAATGTTTTGATTTCTGATGTCAGACTTGTGCCCATTTATTCTTTTGCTTCGAGACTGTCCTGTTTGTCCAATATATAAGGCAGGGGGGGAATTTCCAGCACATGATGACATAAATCTCATTGGTGGATAAGCAGGTGAATGAGCCCTTGATGGAGTAGCTGGCTTGATTAGGTCCTGTGATGTCTTTTGTGTAGATATGTGGGCAAAGATGGCAACGTGATCTGTTGCAGGGATACCAAGGCTTAGGTTGGCCAGTGGGTCAATGCCCTTATATCATTGTTTTACTTAAGATCCCAATGAGACGTGCTCCCCCTATTAAAGAGGTTGTCTTGGCAAGGCAATTCAGAAAGTTGGGAAGGAAGAGAGAATGTGCCTTGTTTAAAAACCTACTTTTTAAAATCCTATGATAGAAACTCCAACTCAAGACAGATTTAGAAAGTTTGCAGGCACATCTCAGTAGATTAGTGTATACACCATCTTTCAATAAACATTAGCTTTAAAAAAGCAAATGTATGCATTATGGATTGTATGTATGTATGTATAAATTGTAAAAACCCAGGAAATTAGTGTGAAAATTAGAAATAATGAAATCATCTGAAAGCATGAACATTCACAATTAAAATAGCCGCACTACCCTAACTTCACCCCCCAAAATGACAGCCTACCATTTTCCCCTTCTTTGAAGTGGAATATTGGGCTCTATTTTTCAGAGATTTAGGCCCTATGATTCCATGTGGCAAATAGTTATCCAAATATCATAGTATGTCTTGATATACATACCACATATATCCAGATAATGAAATCAGAGCACTTACAGAAAAGAGCAAGAGTTCAAGTACTGATAAGTCACCACATTTCATCATTAGACACACCCATGAAAAAGT
Source organism: Pelusios castaneus (assembly GCA_007922175.1). Lineage (NCBI taxonomy): Eukaryota > Metazoa > Chordata > Testudines > Pelomedusidae > Pelusios > Pelusios castaneus. The sequence continues at coordinate 2,300,913 of ML685895.1, forward strand.
CTAGAACCAATGCTGTGGTGTGCACATTTTTAAATGTTACATATCTAGAATGGAAAATAACTGCACCTGTAGAGATGTAAAAGTAGTTTTCAAGAATGAAAGTTTAATGTTAGAAACATAGCACACAAAGAAAAGGTTACAATTAAAAGTACTTAGATACTTTCAAATGTTTGGGTCTTTTCTAAGTTTACTCTTACTACTGAATTTTCTGGGTTTCTATAATTTGTTTTTTGTTTTTTTTTTCTTAAACTTAATGGTACTATGGGTAATAAAAAGTAATAGACACTCAAATGACTACCATGCAACTAAAAATATTGGATATAGTTTACAAGAGGGCTAAAAGAGTTACATAGGATTCTAAGTCCCATTTTCAAAGTAATTGTTTAGGCACAAAGGCTGTCTACACTATAAAAAGTTAGGTCGACTTTGTTAAGTCGACTTAGTAAGGTCAACTTTAAGTCGACCTAAAGTGGACCTTAATAGGTCGACTTAAAGTGCTTTCCCTTAATCAGGGCTTATTAATTCAACCTAACTTCCCTTAGGTCGATCTAAGAAAGTGGACTTATGAGTCCACACTGGGCTTAGGTCGACCTAAAGGAGGGTTAGGTCGATCTAACTGGCAGGCCTTACTAAGTCGACCTAAGCTTTCATTAGCTCAACTTAAGGATTTTCTTAAGTTGACCTAATGAAAGCCTAGCGTGGACAGAGCTTAAGTTAGGTCGACTTAAGCCTCCTTAAGTCAACCTAACTTGCCAGTGTAGACATAGCTTAAGGAACTTAAGTTTCATTGAATGTCAGGTCTAACCTACACTTAAAATTTTACCATTTAGCAAACTGTTTTGAGTACAAATTTCTTCTTAACAAAGACTATTTTAGCCTTAAATATAACATATTTAAATATTTCCTGTAAGTTATATTTCCTGTAAGTTACATTTCTAGGCAATGACTGGTGTAAATGAAGGTGTAAATCAAAAAAGAAGAAATTTCCTTTTAAATGAAAAAGCTCATCTTGTTACAAGTTTTCCCTTATAAAACTGGAATTAGACTATTGGCTGCACCAATGCCAGTATTTTCTATTTCTGGAAGCTGGTACAGCCCACTTGATTCATGTAACTGGATAGAATTACCGTACCATGAGGAAGATGCTCAGCGGTAACTTGCAGGAATCTTCTGACCCTTTCCTGTAATCATGTTATCTTTCAGTACAAGGCATTTGGAAGAATCATTGCATCATTTCCTGTTAGTGGTAGCTTTCAAAAAAGACAAATATCCTCAGATAATAGTTATGACAGTACATGTGAGCAAGATTGCCTTTGTGCTAGACCTAGATATTTTTTGGTGGACAGGTAGACAGAGTATTTTAAGACAAATAGTAAAAAGTTACCAGGAAATAGAAATTTTCATTTTAAATACTGAATCTTCTGTCACTCGTCCATGCTTACTGACAAGATATGTAGAAAGAACATGCAGCTGTACAACTATCAACTGAAAATAATAATCTGTTCTTAATTTAAATGTAATTTTGGTTTGTTCCTTTGCCAAATCTTTCACTTCTTTTATTATACCACAGAAAGGATTTCTCTTTCATGCTGCTTTCTGTCAAACTCTAAAATGGAAGTTCTGATTAAGCCACAAACTTAATTTTAATTTATAGGCACCTATAAAAACAAAAAACACTATTTTAAGGAGTGTCTTTCACACTGGAGAAAGTATCATATACCAGTCAAAATTGGAATCCATTTATCTTTCAAATGTTTTTCATGTTTTTTCTTAACTTTTTTTAAATCATCAATACTAGGTGTTTAAATTCTTGGTTTGCACTGTCACAATACATTCTCTCTACTTGATTCCACAGAAATGCCATAACCAAGTTTATAATGCCATTTATTTTCATTGTAATAAACTGATTCCATAAAGACACAAGTATGATTTTATTACAGAATCAATCTGATTGAGATGCTGGGCTGGAAAGATGATGTATTTACCAAAAATACTAATATTTTCTACAGCAATAAGATACATACAAGCCTGGCTATTACAAAAGGGTCTCATCTGAGGTTCCAAGTTTATCCCAGAATGCAATACTTTCTTTAAAATGTGACATTTTTGCATAAGAGAAACAGAAATGAAGATTTTTAGAATGCCTTTAAATATATGATTGTTTCAAACATTTTATTATATTCCAAACAGTATAAATGACCCCACAAGTAAGGTTTGTAATAATAATCTTTCAATATTACATTAATTATGCTGCTCTAATATTGAGACTTACTGTTAAGAGTTGTTTATTAATAGAGATCTATAACCATTAACTAAAAACTAAGGACAAGATTCTGCCAACAAGTACTTTAATGGCTTTGCACAAAACAGATCAGTTTCTGAACAAACAGTTCAGAAAATGGTCCTACATACTTATGCTTTGCTGTAGAGGTACATTAGCATTTTCCCATGTTTAATTCAGATTGAGAATAAACTTTAGTTACAAAAATTCCAAATTTCAAAAACAACAAAAATACATGGCTATTTACTCCAGGGATGACTATTGCCATTAGTAGAAATCCTTGACTCAATAATAATTTTGTATAGAATTTGGACACAGTGGGCAACAATCTCACATTTAATAAATCAATAGAGGAAAATGCTAAATTCTACTGTAAATGTAGTTTATTATACCATGATAGGCAGTTAGCACTTTTTTTTGCCTCAATTTAAACATCATGTAAGTTAGTAAGTAGACAAGTCCATTTATATTTACAACAAAGATCCCTACCTGTTACCTTCTCAAGTGCTAACTCACATTAAAGACATAGCATTTCATAAAGTTACCAGTGTTTTGATAACAGAAAAAATAAGGTAACTTCACTAATGCTCATGTCTATTCCAAGTAGGTGTGTGTCCATCACATGAATGATCCACTGGAAAGCTTTCCCCCAGAGTACCTCCAAGGTCGACTGTGGATCTCCCTGGAGTCATGCCTCTATGGCACTCCATATAGGGCTCCTCCAACCAACCCTCAGTTCGTTCTTGACAGAAGTCCAACAGCAAGGAAGGTGGGAAGGTTTTGGAATGGACATGACCACCACATCTCAAAGAACAACAGTTACAGGGTAAGCAATCATCTTTTCTTCTTCGAGTGCTTGCTCATTTCGATTCCAAGTAGGTGATTCCCAAGACTTATCTTCGAAGGAGGGGTCAGAACTCAAACTCCCGCAGACTGTTGGACTGCCCTTCCAAAGACGGTGTCCTCTCTAGCTTGCTGAGTTAAGGCATAATGCAACATGAAGATCCGTACTGAGGACCATATTGTTGCTTTGCAGAATGTCCTGAATCGATACATGCACCAGGAAGGCTGCAGAGGATGTTTGCACCCTTGTAGAGTGGACTGTTATTGACAGAGTGGGCACCTTCACCAGGTTATAATATTCTCTGATACAAGTCATAATCCACTACGATATGCATTGTGATAAAACTGGTTGCCCTTTCATCTCATCAGCCACTGCCACAAACAGCTGGGACATTTTCCTGGAAGGTTTAGTCTTTTCTAAATAGAATGTTAGGGCTCTTCTGACATCAAGTGAGTGCAGTCTTTGGGCCCTATAATTTGCGTGTAGCTTAGAGCACAACACTGGAAGGAAAATGTCCTCATTTGCATGGAATTGGGAGACTACCTTTGGCAGGAAAGCAGGATGGGGGCAAAGTTGGACTTGTCCTTCAAGACAACCATGTAGGGCAGTTTGAAAATCAGCGCCCTGAGCTCAGAAACCCTTCTGGCTGAAGTCATGGTGATTAAAAAGGCTACCTTCTAGGATAAGTAGAGTAGTGAGCAGGATGCTAGAGGTTCAAAGGGAGGGCCCATGAGTTTCGTGAATATGAGGTTGAGATCCCAGTAGGCCACCGGTGAATGTATTGGTGGGAACAACCTATCCAATCCCTTCAAGAACTATTTGACTAAAAGGCTAGTGAAAACTGAGGCTCCTGCCCCCCCAGATGGAAGGCCGAGATGGCCGCCAAATGAACCTTTACTGACGAACCCGAGAACTTTTGATGCTCTGAGTGGAGGAGACAGCCCAGCATCAGCGTAATAAGTGCACGCAGGGGTGAGGAGCTCCTGGCTTCCACCTACATTGAGAAATACCTCCACTTCTCTCATTACGTAGCCTTAAAAGAAAGTTTCCTACTACTAAGATGGCTTCTCTGACTTCCTCCAAAGCACCTCAGTTTCCTGGGATTCAACCACGGAAGTTACATGCCGTGAGGTGCAGCACCTTGAGGTTGGGGTGTCATAATTTGCCTTGGACCTGACCAGGAGAAGAGGTAGAGCAACTGGCAGTTTGACAGACAGATCAAGTAGTGTCGTGAACCTTCCTGAGTGGGATCCTTGTATCTCTGATATGCCCAAGTGGTCCAAAATGGCCATTGCAGAGGCATTTGCTATTGTGGTGGCCATTGCACTGGTGAAGTAGGAGGGACCTATGGTCTTTGCCTGCTATAGCACCAACTTCTCCTCGATACCAGAGACTCTCCTTCCGAGTTTAGGAGAATCGCTCACTGCATAGTGAGTGCAAACCCAGTGGTGCTGGGGAGAATAAGATCTGGGCAATGTTTGCGTTTTGACAGCACTGGTACCTTCTTCAGTGCCAGGGCTTGCCTCCTAGTCTCATCTGGGCCAGGTTGGTGGGACAGTTTCTTCAATCAGCTCCTTTGCTGTCTCAAACATCTCAGTAGTAGAGGGGAGTTATAAATCCTCCTCCAATATTTCCCTCACGAGAGCCGTCACCAGTGCTGGACTTGACGGACCACTTCCCGGGGCCAGAATTGATGGTACCACACCTTGAGGGTCCAGGCTTGAGTGGCCCACTTGCATCCTACTTTGCCCACATCTCTCCCCAGTCTGGTCATCAGAGAGTGCCTTCTCTCCAACCTCCTCTTCTTGTGTGGCAACAGAGAGCAGGAGCAGTGCCACACAGTCTTCAGTGCCAGGGAGGAATGCCGCTGCTATGGCTCTTTGACAGAGTCTTTAGAGTGTGGCTCTTTTGTTGATGCTGAAGCACTCCGCACCAAGACTGATTTGCTGGGGCCCTGATCCAAAGTACCAGGGGGCAAAGGGTTCCTCCATCATGAAGTACTTAAGCCTCTGGCTTCTTTCTTTTTGGGTTCTTGGTCGGAAACTCTGGCAGATCTTACAGTGCTTCTGCAGATGTAACTCACTCAGGCAAATTCCAAAGGGGTAGCCGTGTTAGTCTATTGTAGAAAGACAACAGAGTCTTGTGGCACTTTTAAAGACTAACAGATTTATTAATCGCATGAGCTTTCGTGGGAGAAAATCCCACTTCGTCAGACGCTTTGAAGATAGGAAAGTTACAGAGTGGGAGGAAATGAAATGCAGGGGAGTGTATGACATAGCATCAGGTCAGGCTGTAACAGCAAATCAAAGTAGGTGTTAGGATTCAAAACACTGGGGAACAGCACATAGAGGAGGGGGGAGGTCAATTCACTTGATGTAATGCGAGAAAAATCCATAGTCCCTGTTTAACCCCAAGGCAACTGAGTCAAATTTGCATATAAGTTCGAGTTCTGCAGACTCTCTTTGAAGCTGTGATTTGTTATTCATCTGTTTCAACACAGCTATTAACAAGTCGTTAAGGGAGTGAGCAGGGAGGTTGAAGTGTTCCCCTACAGGTTTTTCAGTATTGCAGTTTCTGATGTCAGATTTGTGTCCACCTGCTCATCCACCAATGTGATTTATGCCATCATGTCCCGGAAATGCCCCTCTGCCTTATATATTGGACAGACAGGACAGTCTCTGCGCCAAAGAATCAATGGACACAAATCTGACATAATACATTTAAAATTGCAGAAAATGAAAATAAACATTGCAAGCATTTTTGTTTTCTTTTTCTACAAAGACATAGCAAAAGGTAATAGAATTCCTGAAGCTTTTGCCAAAAACAGTTGCGCAAATAAGATATTAGTTACATGGCAGCAAAACAAATCAATGTTGCTGTACCCCTATACCAAATGTTAAACCATTTATAGATTTTCAGAAAATGGGGAAACTGAATATTATTTGGCACCAGGTGGAACAAAACTATCATACAAGGAAGGGTGCAATAAACTTCATCTCCTTTATCCCTCTTCCCATTTTTAACCCAACCTTTTGTGTCTTATAAAATATTCTAACTCTTAAAGTTGCTGAAGTAATGCGATTTTGGAGAATCAGAAAGGGACTATTACAGATACATACATAGAGTATGATGTGGGTTTGGCTCAGACACCACAACAAAAAGACGACATATACAGAGATCTGGCTTAAGTACAAACTGCAACTTTTATTAGGTAAAATGGGGGAAGAACAGACAGGTTGCTCCTGTCCACACAAATTACTTGGAAACTAAGTGTACTGCGATTCCTAAACTTCTCCACAAGTTCAGGAATTCTTAAAAGGTAAATTACTCTTATCCCCTCCTGTGAAATTCACCAGAGATTCAAACAAAAAACTCCCAGCCCCTTCCACATTTGAGGTTTTTTGGGTGGTGGGGATGTAGGGAATGGGAAGGCAGGATGAGAGTTTAATCAAGGACTGACTTTCTGCACCAGATAACGCAGATTTCCCCTTGTCAAGCAACAAATAAGTAAGGCTACTTACTACACAGTCGTGACAAGTGGCTATCCACACTACAATAGCATCTCATGTGCTTGAAAGAAGGTAAACATCAACCCCTTTTGCTGCCACTTAAAGGCCTTAAAAAGAAATTTGGGTTTTTGCCAGAGCAAAATGGGAAATCTAGCAGAGGGAGCGGGCTGTGTGCGTGCATGGGAGGCATAGTGAAAGGAAGTCCATGAGACAGGTCAAGTGGGACAAAGAAAACAGGCACAAATGGCGTCAGTGCTGGAGAGGAGCAATGTAAATTGCCTCTCCTTCCACATCAATGAGGTGTCCATGGAGGACATAAAAAAGCCTACTGGGTAGAGGGACTAAAGGCCTCCAAACTCTGCCCAAGTTCTGTTCATTTACAAGGCTACTGGGAGGGGAGAGGGGTAATGATAGGGCAGTGCTGCTTTTTCCCACATGGGCCAGGACCATAGGACTGTGCATTTTTCTAGCTGATCTAGTTAACCCCATTCTGCAGAAGCAGGGATGGGGTCAACTACCTTTGCTTTCCATCTAGAGGTGATCACTACATGTATTCCAGACCCACTGTAGAACTTGTTTGTCACATGTGACGAGAGACTAGAAGGCAAATGCCATCAAAATACAATTTTCTATTGGAATAATTTACTGTAAAACAGTGCTTAGAAAACTGAGGGAGAAAAACAGCTTTTTATAAAACTTATTAATAAAAGCTGAGAGTTAATTTAAAACAGTTGACCTCTAACGAACATCAATTTTATGACATCACTCAGTACAGCATATCCAAAACCTACTTAATAGAAAAATTCTGACAGTCTTTTTGATCTTTTTTTAATATGTAAAAGCACTAATGACATTTCTGCCGAATGAGGTCAATTCACAGCTTTTCTGAATGAACAACAATACTGTGAAAACTGGGACTGCTGGATAGCCGAACGTTTTCATCATCACACCCAAATGTTTACCATTTGAGTTCTCAAAGCAGCATGAGAGAAAAATGAAAACAAATTTTATGAAGACCTCAACAACACTAGTAAATTAAAATTGCATCCAGAATTGTTTAGTCATGGTAATTATGAAGGAAAATTCTCTTTCTACATGATATTCAGGGTTTTTTTAAATGGGAATGCAGAATAGGAAGTCACAGCTTTTCTGTTTACACAAGCAGAGACTCCTTAGATTTTAGTTTCTGAATTCCCCAAAGATTTTATATGCAGTCTGCTTGGGGCTGAGTAGGACTTGTCCTGCAGTTGCAGGTCCGGACTGCCGCAGTCAGTCTCAGATTCAGCTATTTGAACGGAGAGGAGGAAGAGTCTCTTCTGTGCTCTCAGTAACCCTGCTGTTGAACTCTGGCAGGTGTAGAAGCAAGCTGCCTAATTTGAATGCAAATGGGATGAGAGTGGGACCCATGGGGAACAGGTGAAATTAATTGGGACAAGGTGCTGGGGGAGACTGGGACTGAGCAGGGAGACTGTGTGGGAGCAAGTGGGAGGCAGTAGATATGGGGGAGATAGAACTCGAAGAGCTAAGGAGACTTGGACTGGCTAGGCAAGGAGACAGTTTCAGGACTAGTGGGAAAGACGGGGGGATAGATGTGATGAGCTGGAGTGCAGAGGGGAGAGCTGGGACTGTCTGGGCAAAGAGACCGAATAAGAAAGCACGGGTGGGATAAGGGAAGGAACACAGTGAGCAAGACTGGTATTGGGAGTCAGGGGAGGAGGTGGTTGTGGCAACTGGAGGTCAGAGTGGGTGGTGGAGACAGATTGGATGAGGAGCAGGGAGGGGTGAAATTACAATTTACTAAACAAGGCTGGGATTTGAAACCTAGGAATTAGAGGCCGAGGCTGGCTAGGTAAGAATTGGTCTGGGATGAGAAGCCAAAGTGGAGAAGAGGTACGCCTGGAGCAAGGCAGGTGGGAAAGGATGGGGCAGAATGGGTCGCACTGGGGAAGAATGGGCAGAAATCTCTGCTCACTAGAGAATGCTCCTCTCCAGAGCTTAGAATGGAATCCAGGATTCCCGAGTCTCTCCATTCCTCTGCTGTCAGCAAACCTCTGGCAAAGTGTCCAATCCCCATTTAGCTGTAGTCAATATATGTGTGTGTGTACAACATGCTCTTGCTTTAACTGCAGTAAGGAATAACCAAATACATACCCTAATGTATTCAATGGGACATTTTGCTGAAGGATGAAAGGGGTTAAAATTAAGTAAAATACAGAATTTTATCTTTAAGGAAAAACTCTCTCTTTGTAGTGCCTTGAATACTCTGGCTAAAGGGGCTCTGCCACTTTATGGTGAGAATTATCTAAGTTTGTAGGGTTGCTGAAAGTGTTAAGCTTAGTTCAGAATGCACTTTGCTTTGTTTTTTCTTGATCAAATCTGACTTGCTACCTTTTGACTTATAATCACTTAAAATCCTTTTGTAGTTAATAAATTTGTTTGCTTGTTTTTATCTAAAGCAGTGCATTTGGTTTGAAGTGTGTGAAACCACACTGGGAGTGCTTATCAATTTCTTTGTTAAACTGACAAATCAATACATTGTTCTGTGGACAGCAATGAACATTATAAGACAGAGGTTCCTAGGGTTGCATCTGGGACTAGGGGTATTGCCTGGGGTCATTCTGTTGTATAATCCAAAGAATGGCTGGCTAGAAGCGCTCACCTCACCTAGGTAGGAGCAATTTGCTTGCTGGAGGCTGTGCATAAACAGGCCAGGTGTGGGAGTTTTCATAGTTTAGCAGAGTAAGACGGGGAATTGGGGTGACACAGCAATTCACCAGTTCAGATTGCACTAGGGGAATGTCACAGCCCCTTTCTGGAGTCTGATTTGTCTTGTGAACCCCCAAGTTTCACCTCACTTAAAAAGAACTCGTTTAAATAAATCTGACAAAGATACAGCACTACCTATACTAACAAACTCTTAGAACCTTTTTATGTTAACTAAATAGCATGATTTGATAAACATTTTTATATTAATGTATACACACATACACCTCACACACTCCATGTTTTGCTAGAAGAGATGGGGAGTGAGTCACAGACCAGGAACAATAGAAGACAGGTAAGAAAGTGAGGGAATTGTGAAAAGGAACAAAAAAGGTGTTCACAATTGACAGCTTCCTGTCAAAAGACTGCAACTCTACTCTGGTAAATCCTGTGCAAGCCCTTCTCTGGAATATCTAAAAAAGAAAGAACTTCTCAAAATATCATTGTTACTTAAGAGGAGGTTAGGTGTTTAAAGATATTAGTGAGACAGTGGCTAATATAAGAGAAGAATGAAATTCAGTAGAAACAGCCAAGGTTGTAGTTTGCCAAAGATTATTTTTTGTTTATCCAATTAAATAGGTAAATAAAATAAGAGTTTCAATAAACTAATCTTTCCTGGATTAAGTTCTAAAGCAGAGAATTGTATCTGTCCATGCAGTCATTTATCAATACAATACAATTTATGAAATAACAGGATACTACACTAAAGGACTGTTACTTTGTGATGCAAGTGTGTTAGAAAATATATGTCAAATTCCAAAGGGGTAGCCGTGTTAGTCTATTGTAGAAAGACAACAGAGTCCTGTGGCACTTTTAAAGACTAACAGATTTATTTATCGCATGAGCTTTCATGGGAGAAAATCCCACTTCGTCAGACACTTTGAAGATAGGAAAGTTACAGAGTTGGAGGAAATGAAATGCAGGGGAGTGTATGACATAGCATCAGGTCAGGCTGTTCATCCACCAATGCGATCCATGCCATCATGTGCCGGAAATGCCCCTCTGCCTTGTATATGGAATGTATTAAATAATTTTAAGAAGTTAGATCATGATTATAGATTGATTCCTATAGGAAGTTCCTCTAGCAGAATTGCAAGAACAGCACATCTTTTCCTTTAAATAAGTATATTTTTAAAGTTCATTAATTTTATCCTTGCACCTAATCTGGATAACAGTAAGTTCAACGAGAAAATCAATGTTTCTGAAAGATTTACAGAAATTTGACATATAAAGTTTTGGTAATATAAATTCCAAAGGGGTAGCCGTGTTAGTCTATTGTAGAAAGACAACAGAGTCCTGTGGCACTTTTAAAGACTAACAATAAATAAATAATAAATAAATCTGTTAGTCTTTAAAAGTGCCACAGGACTCTGGTAATATAAAGTAACAGTTAATTTAGATATACTGGAATTAGGTTAAAGGAACTCACCATCTGAATGCTCTAAATTAAAAATACAGAAAGCAAACTCTACAAAGGTAAATTAGTAAAGAATAATGTTCATGTTGGTTTTCTGAATAATGAATACCAAAGAAAGCTGTGGCACATGCTTTATCATCTGTATAGTTAAGATTCCCTCCTTAATCCCTCTTTTAACATTTGTGAAAGGATACTCATGGATTAAATCACATTCAGGAAAAAGTTTTCAATGTAATATACATACTATTACACAGAAAAAACAGTTAAAATTAAACTAATACAACAAGATAAAGCACTCAATTTATGAAATACAGATTTAGGTTCCCCATGCAAACTTAATTTTGCCTTGCATGTCCATCACTGAATGAAACCAGGGCCCTGTAGGAAAAAGTGTTTTTAAGTACATGATCATTTTCATTCACATACTTATGGGCACAAGAAAGCAGAATTAAGGCTGTACATGTACTCTTAAATTTGGCATTTCCTAAGTCTCAAGTACTTGATTTTCCATCCCAAATACCAATATTTTGACAGAGTATTTTAAATATATTATTTCTTTTTTTAAGAAGGAAGATGGGAAAAAGTAAACTTTTTGGAAGTGCCCAAATAACTAGTAATTTAGGCTCCTAAATCACTTTTGAAAATTGGACTTAAACTTATAAATTACTTGGAAATTTCTGAAAATGTTAATCTAAAACATGTATCATGTGCTTTAAGCTTTTAACATTCCACCGTGCCTCTGCTGCCATAATGCATCCTCAGCAAAGTATGAGCCCTGAATGTTTAGCATCACAGCTCACACTTCTATATCTTCAGGAACAGGACTAAAAAAAATCCACATAAATAAAGAACAGTAAGAAGCACCGTATCATGCTAACTGTTTATCAAGTACCTTCAGGAGTAACTGCAGCAGGACAAACTTCCTTTAGGAGATCTCCCAGTGTATTTAGCTGTCCATCTGCAGCAACTGGACGAAATAACTTCTGTATAAAAGGTCGTTCAGTTGTTACCTGTTTTCAATATAAAAAAGATAGTAAAACTGCAGTAATTTAAAATTGAAAAAAAAATGAACAAATCATACCACTTTTGGGGGTCATTTGGCATTTTAATCCCTTACACTTAATTTTGCCTGTTTTCCATCAGAAACAGAGTGCTGCAGCCTAGTATGACAGTTTTTAAGAGTTTTATATATGTTGACACGCTTATCTTCCTTATTAGGGGAATTGTGAAGACTGTTTGTAAAAATGCTTTAAATGTTTAAAAGTGCTATTTTTAATTTTTTCAAGTTTCCAGTCTTACTGAAAGTTTACCAAACAGACCCTGATACAGCAAAGTTCTTAAACACCTGTTTAGTTTTACGCACATGCTTAAGTCCTCTTTAATAACAGTAATACATAATAACTAGTTCACTCTCATAGAGCACTTTTCATCAGAAGACTTCACAGCACTTTACAAAGATAGGCAAGTATCATCTCCATTTTACAGATGGGGAAACTTTCATTGGCAAAATGAATTATCCTAGGTCACCCCATAGGTGACCAATAGCGCTCAAAATTATTCAAGTGCTTTGCTGAATCAAAGCAACCCTGACTTATTTACATCCAATGATGTCCAAATACTCCAATTTTTTATAAATGTGCTCAATGTTTTAAAAGGGCAAAGAGATAAGCAAGAATTTAGAACCTAATTTTAACCTATGATGTAAGGAGAGGGAATCAAGAAGGAAATGCTGTGAAAATTATAGCAATAAGTTTATATGGCTAGCCAGGTAAGGAATGTGAACCCTTGGTGGTTCAATTCTTATTAACTGTAACTGACTAATTTCTCGTAGATCTCATGGAAGAAACAAATGTCTTTATTCAGCAAATAAGGTATTATGATTTGTTGCACACTGCAGTGGACTGGTGGATCCTGGCTATACTGCAGAAGATTCCCCACCACCACCCCTTTGCCATCTCCCATGTCCTCTGATCACATCATTCAACAACCCTTCTCACAAGAAATGGACTGTCATGAAATCATGATGCAAAATGAAGTTTGAAAAATCAGCTTTCTATCTCAGTAATGGTCAGGAGGACAGAGGTTAGATACAGCAGTCAAAACACTTGTGTTCTATCCTTTCTAAAAAAAGTAGGTAAAAATAAAATGCTCCTTAATTATCTAACATAATTCTGTAAAAATTAAAATTTCCCATTAGTATTTTTCTCAAATGTGTTCAGTATTCCCCCCTGCCCATATGACAAGTGCTACATCAGTTAAGAGAAAAGGTTCTGACCTCCAATATAATATCTAAGAAAGTTATGGGATGCTCTTTCAGAAGTTTCTTAGTCATTTAGGCTCCTGAGCCCCCATTTTCAGAAAGCTTTAGGCACTTAAAATCTAAGTTAATTTTGAAAATGGAGCTTAGGCACTCTTGAAAATTTTATGCTCGAGTTTTTCAAACTGTAAAACCGACTAATATAAAACTAGTTGTCTACAACCTTCTAACATGTTATTTGAGAAATAATTTCAATATGAATAAGAGGCAGTTACCAATATGAGAAAATACTAATATTGTATAGGATACAACAGTATATTACATTAGTCATACAGTGCAATTGGTATTGTTACTAACGAAACACACACACACATATACATGCAACTATAATTGCGGTGTTACCTACCCAATGAATGCATACATGATTATTAGCCACATTAACTTTAGCTGCTGTGAATTTTATTTATACAGTACTTAGCACAATGGGGACCAACCTGGAGCTTTTAATATTACCACACAGATGTTAAATTTAAAAAAAAAAACAACCTTAAGCTAATCAGGTCTAAACTTGTTTAGCACTGAGATGCAAGAGACCTCCTATTAGAGCCCAAAATGTCGAGGAAAACATTGGCCCCTCTTCCCACAAATACCGTGCCTGTGCTTCTGGACATACAGTTCTTCAAATAAAATGTTATGATCCTTCTATTTGTGGTCATTACCTTCTGCCTATCAAATTCTTCATGCAGTTCAAACTAGATATAGTATTTTTTATTTTCTTACTCAACACAATATTTAATGATGCACTGTGCTGTTGAAAAAAAATCAGCAAAAAGTTACTTTACATATTGAACCCACACTAGAAACCTCCTTATAATTTCCATATGAAGGCAGCTGTGGTATCAGAAAAATGTAAAACTTCAGTCTTTCCTGCATACCCCATTTTACTTTCAGTAACATGCCAAAATCATACTCTGCAGAACCTTTTGTAATCATCATCCTACTTTAAAACAATTAAAGTGTTTTTGATGCAGCAATAATTTATCATCACTATATTTTGATATCCAGTAAAAAGTAAATTTTTCCATGAAATATTTCCCTAACATGTCTTCAGTTTTACACAAATGCTTTCGATTTAAAAATTCTAATAAAAAGTGTTTGTTCAGATTATTTTTCATTTGTATAAAACAAGTGAAAGTGCTCCTCTTCTGTATACTTATGCTCCAGATATGCCATCCAATTTTGGTGGTGACTGCAGCCTATTCTTATTATTTTATAAGTAAAAACAAGTAACACATTTTCAGCATGTTACATATTTATGGCTCACAAAAAAAAGTGAATGCTAGGAATTTTGGTCTTTTGTTATACATTTCAGATGTTTCCACTGAACATTTATTGTTGGCACTCAAGAGGCATATGCAGTGCTTCCATTAATGTAAATTCATGATTCCAAGGCCAGAAGTGATCATCTAATCTGACCCACAGCATAACACAGGACAGAGATAACTCATTTTTACCAAGAGCGTATCTTTTTAAAAAGACATCCAATCTTGATTTAAAAATTGCCAGCGACAGATAATCCACCATGACCCTAGTAAATATTGTTCCAATGGTCAATTACCCTCACTGTTAAAAGGTTATGCCTTACTTCCTGTGAATTTATCTAGCTTCCAGCCATTGGATCACACTCTATCTTTGTCTGTTAGACTGAAGAGCCTATTATCAAGTATTTGTTCCCCATATGGGTACTTTTAGAGTCACAACTCAAACTTTCCTTTCTTAAACTAAATAGACTGATTTTCATGAGTCTATCACTATAAGGCATGTTTTCAAATTCTTTAGATTTGGTGCTGTCCAGATTTGTGTAGGAAGAAAGAACTAATGGATAAAGTGTGCTGTCTTGTCTCTTTCTAATTTTCCCCAACATTAGAGTGAAAGTGACCAGATAACTACAGATGTCAATAATATTTAACCACTGACAGTGAACACTTTCAGTAAAGTTCCAAAGGGGTAGCCATGTTAGTCTATTGCAGAAAAACAAAGAGTCCTGTGGCACTTGTTATAAATTTTGTATTAGTTGAAATATGTGGGAATATACAACACAGGAATTCTAAACATTTTTGTCAACCACAGATTTCCTCTGTTAAACTCAGCAGTCAAACTTTCCTTTTCACACCTCTGTTTGCAATCTTTTCAATTTTAAAAAAATAAAAATTTTGTCCTATTTATTAACTGGCTTCTTCTGCCTACATCCATTATGATTCAGTCTATTTCATTTTAAAAACACACTGCTCTATCAATTTCTCTTATTTGCAGGATTTCTCAGCACTTCCTTTAGGTTTGCAGTTCTGATATCACTTATTCAGGAAGAGAGAAAGTGACTGCAGGATGAAAAGATTCTTTTCTTTTGTTTTAAAATATAGTTCTTACAATTGTATCCCAATATATTCTTGTTTCTTCATTAACAACTTTATAAATAAAAACATCACCACTGAAGTAAAAAGTGCATCTCAAGTTAATCTTGAAACATATTTATTTACTAATTCCTAACCTATACTGACAACACAGAAAATTAACAACTCTTCCATCTCCAAAGCTGTAGCTTAAGTTCAAGCAGCATTTTATTAACATAACATTAAGAATCAGAAAACTCAAGACACGATGAGGTTCAAAATTGAGACAACACCTTTAATTCATTGAAGTATCATGGTGTCTCTCTCTAAACATAAAAGGCAACTTTTAAATCCAAATCTTTCAAATATAGTTTACCTCTAATTAATAATATCAATCAACACTGTTATAATTATGTTGTGAGTTTAACATATATTTATACTGTGCATCGTTGTCTTTGGTTTTAAATTAGTCAATATAATATGCAAATATTTAAACTAATGATTTGCCTATGTAAACAATTAAAAATAAAACAAGTTACTACTTTAAAGACAAATGTAAGGGATTTTAGTAGAGTACATTAATTTTTCCAAGCTGTAAAATAAGAACAATGGATCTCCCAGCAGTTAATGAGAGCCTTTCTGTTGACTTTGGAAGAGATGTATCAGACCCAGTATCCGTACCCACAAATTCAAGCAAACAGTTTTCACAGGCTACCATGAAAGAATTTCTAGTGACCTCACATTTTTGTTAAATTATTTATACAATTTACCTAATGGATTTCACCAAATTAGTTCTTAAATAAAACCAAAATCTGAAATACCAAAACACATTACACAGCCTTCTTAAAAAGAATTTGTTTAATTATAACTAAACTCTGAATTTATATCTCATAAAATTAAGTGGTACATGCTAGCTATTTTTAAAAAATGCAGTCTTCTGTTTTAACAAAAAAGTCTTTCTGAAACATTTTATATCCATTTTTGTTTTTCTTATAAGCATAATATTTTATCTGTGTTACAAGACATGCATGGAGTACTGGAGGAAAAGAGAGTGATCAGGAACAGTCAACATGGATTCACCAAGGGCAAATCGTGCCTGACCAACCTGATTGCCTTCTATGATGAGATGACTGGATTTGTGGATGCGGGAAGAGCCGTTGATGTGGTATTTTAAACAACCTAACTTAGGTTGACTTAGGACGGTGGCTGATGTCCACATTACTATCCTTGGGTCGATGGAGTGCATCCTCTTCAGGACCACTTCCACCGATCTAAGAGGGGTAGTATGGGGAGCCAAGAGCCCATTCTCTCTGCTTCCTGCCAGGAGTCCCAGTGGCAGACATTCATCTGTCCCACAAAAGCTACCTCATGTTTCTGGTAGGACAAGAATGCTATCAGTTCAGAGTACTCACAGTACTAGTAAAAAGCAACCAAGGTCTTCTGTGTGGTGGCAATCCAGATGAGATGTCATGCTAATACAGTCTTTTCATATCTGGATGACTGGCTCCTAAAGACCTAAAGGGTCTTTCTAGTCAAGAAGTCTAGTCAGTGACTATTTTTGCGCTTGTGAAAGCCTTGGCAACTTGCATAAAACAAAGTAAAAGTCCACTTTGACTCCTGCAAGGACTGTAGACTTCATAGGAGTGATCCTAGCTTCAATCTCAGCCAGAGTCTTTCTCATTACAAAAAGAATTCCAGACCATGAATAAGCTGATAAGTCACTCTCAATCCACAAACCACTGCTAGTGTTTCCCTTTCCCTACTAATCAGTGTGGCATCATATTTGGGCAACACCATTTGCTAGACTTCACCTATGTTGCCTACAAACCTTATTCCAGTCCATTTTCTCACCAGACATAGACCACATAAACATCAGAGTGACAGTCTCTACCACAGTCATCTTCCTTGTCTGGTGGATGAATTCAGAATTGTTCCTCTCTTCATACCGATACATAGTGCCTCCATTGTCACAGATGCATCCCTTATTGGATAAGGAGCTCACCTTGACAACCAAACCACAAGCATTTGGATTCTTCAGGTCAGGATGCATATCATCCTGCAAAAACTGATAACAGTCTGTCTAGCCTTCAATGTTTTTCTCCTATTTTTTTCAATCTCTCCATGTCCAAATAATGTCAGATGCCATGACAGCTTTCATTTACATAAACAAATAGTGGAACAAAATCTCTTCCTGTCTGCATAGAGACATCAATTTATGAAATTCATATGTCACAAACCACATAAATCTCTTCACTAGACAATTGCCAAGAATTTTCAGGTGGATGATCTCAGCAGGCCCTTTTCCATAGATCACAAGTGGGAGATACACAATTCAGTCCCAAAAGACATTTTCAGTCAATGGAGATTACGGTCATGGGATCTGTTTACTTGACAAATGAACAAGAAGTTCACCCTTTACTGCTTTAGAGCAGTTCTGGGCCACGAGTTCAAGGCCAATGCCCTTCTGTTATCCTGGACAGACCAGCTCACATACACTTTTCTCCCATTCAGCTACTACTACATTAACCGCAGAAGATTTCTGCAAGGAAACATGTCATTCTTACAACATCCAACTGGTCCAGACAATTCTGTTTTCCAGGCCTTTTCTGAATGTCAACCTATTTCCCCCATCAGTATCCAAGCCTCCCAGATCTACTAGAAAATGTTGTCTGGCTAAATGGAGGAGTTTCTCAATCAGTTGTCTCCAGAATTTGCAGATATCCCTTGCTATTCTGAACTAGCAGCTATTCTTGAAAGCTTCAGGGCTTTCCATTAGTTCTGTATGGGTTCATCGAGCAATGAACAATGCCTCCATCTTCTGATACAGGGACACTCCGTTTTTTACTAACCAGCAATTAGGTTCCTAAAGGGGCTAGTTAGGACCCCCCCACCAGAATGGGACCTCAACCTCATACTGCCAGTACTTGCCAGGTGGCCATTTGAACCACTAACTACCACATGTTCTTTATCTCACCATCCAACAAAAGTCACTTTCTTAGTTGCTGTCATTTTGGCTGGAAGGAAAATGAGCTAGGGAACCTTCTGACAGACTCCCCATACTCTGTTTTTCATAAAGAAAAGATTTTCGCCTTCACCTAAAATTGGTCCCTAAAATAATTTCAGTTTCACATCAGTTGACCTATCTACTTACGAGCTTTCTTTTCAAAACCTCATACTTTTAATGAGGAGAGGACACTTCACTCTCTGAACGTTAGTCAAGCTCTGATGTTCTACCTGAAAAAGACAAAACTAATTAGAAAATCACCAAAACTATATGTCATTATAGTGGAACGATCACAGAGACAAACATCTTCTGTGGAAACAATCTCTGGCTGCATCATCCTGTGGGATTGCAATACTTCAATCATCCACACCAATTGCATCCTCAGACTACCCTCCTGTCTGATTACTGCTTGTTACACACCCCTGTGTGGCATACGCATTTCAATTGGACCAGCACTTGAAGAAATGGAGGTTACTTATGTGTAACAGGAGGCTCTTTGATATGGTGTTCCCTATCTATATTTCACTATTACCCTTCTTCCCTCTACTTCAGATCTAATCTGATTTGTAGTAAGAGGAGGAATTGGAGAGATGTTGGTCTTCAGTGCCCCTTATACTTTCAGTTTGGAGCACAAGGAGAATAACTGAGTGTTTGCAGACCAATGGATACTACTTGCTAGAAATCTCAGAATTCAAGTGCATGGTACGCATGTGTACCTCACGTGCAAAATATAGGTAGGAACACATCTCAAAGAACCTGTGGCCATTATCTTTGAGAACTCGTGGTGAACGGGGGTGGTATACCTCGACTTTAGCAAGGCTTTTGATACGGTTTCCCACAGCATTCTCATCAGCAAGTTAAGGAAGTATGGGTTGGACAAGTGGACCGTAAGGTGGATAGAAAACTGGCTAGATCAACAGGCTCAGTGGGTAGGAATCAATGGCTCGATGTCTAGTTGGCAACTGGTAACGAGTGGAGTGCCCCAGGGGTTGGTCCTGGGGCCGGTTCTATTCAACATCTTCATTAATGATCTTGATGATGGGATAGACTGCATGCTTAGTAAGTTCGTGGATGACACTAAGCTGGGGGGAATGGTAGATACTCTGGAGTGCAGGGACGGTATCCAGGGAGACTTGGACAAATTGGAACACTGGGCCGAAAGAAAGCTCATGAGGTTCAACAAAGACAAGTGCAAAGTCCTGCACTTAGGACGGAAAAATCCCATGCACTGCTACAAGCTGGGGACCGATTGGCTAAGTAGCAGCACTGTAGAAAAGGACCTGAGGGTTATGGTGGACAGGAAGATGAACATGAACCAACAGTGTGCCCTTGTTGCCAAAAAGGCCAATGGCATATTAAGCTGCATCAGTAGGAGTATTGCCAGCAGATCGAGGGATGTGATAATTCCCCTCTATTCGACACTGGTCAGGCCACATCTGGAATACTGTGTCCAGTTTTGGGCTCCCCACTACAGAAAGAATGTGGACAAATTAGAAAGAGTCCAGCGGAGGGCAACAAAAATGATTAGAGGGTTGGGGCACATGACTTATGAGGAGAGACTGAAGGAACTAGGCTTATTTAGTCTACAGAAGAGAAGACTGAGGGGAGATATGATAGCAACCTTCAACTACTTGAAGGAGTGCTCCAAAGAGAAGGGAGCTAGGCTGTTCTTGATGGTAACAGAGGACAGAACAAGGAGCAATGGTTTCAAATTACAGCTGGGGAGGTCGAGGTTGGATATTAGGAAAAACTTTCTCACGAGGAGGGTGGTGAAGCATTAGAATGGGCTACCTAAGGAGGTGGTAGAATCTCCATCTTTCGAGATTTTTAAGGCCTGGTTAGACAAAACCCTGGCTGGGGTGATTTAGTGGGAGGGGTCCTGCTTTTTAGCAGGGGGTTGGACTAGATGACCTCATGAGGTCCCTTACATCCCTATGATTCTAAGTGGACAGAATAAGGAAATGAACTGAACACAGCAGCCATAGGCAACAATGTTCGTTACCCATTTATTGTCCATAGCATCCATCCACATCCAGTGGAAAAGGATGATGAGTGATTTGCGGAGGTGAGGTGATCTTGGTGTGGGGCTCTAAACCATCTCATCAGCTCTGGTACCTTTTGGAGGAAGGTTGGTGTGGGATGGAGGAAGATGATGATGGGAATCTCCACATATACGGAGGCATTTTCCAGGTGGACGCAAACAAATACAGTGTTTTTCAGTCCCTGTGATGGCTGATGCTGGAAAAGCCTGCAGTACACTATTCTTATTTTTCTTCCCCTTTCCCAGCTAGCTGGGGTTGGGTTCCTAACTCAGTCTTTTGTTGGTTTCCACATCCAACACTCACTCCATCTTCCCCACAAAGTCTATCCATTGTTTTCTTGGCCATCACCTTGTTCTCCTGCAAAGTCTAGTCTCAAATGACTAACAGGGTTTCCTTCAAATAGCCATCATTCATGACCATACCATCACAAACTTCTCTCTTGCAACTTCTCTGTGATGTCTTGGACATTGGTCTCACTCTTGGTTACATCATTCTGCATGTGGTCCAACAATATCATTCTTTTCACTGCCCTAAAGCAACCAATTTCAATGGCTTCGAGTCTTCTCAATTGCCCCTCTTTGGTAGTCTATGTCTCTTATCTGTACAGAGCAGCTGGTCTTATGGTTTAGTACAGTTGTCCCTTAAAGAGTCCGTTGATCATAATTACTCCACTTATATTGCACCAGACTTTCCCTTTGTTCAGCAGCTTAACTCACAATTGTTTGTTGGTTTCTCTGTTGGCTACTAATCAGTCTCAACGTACTTAAATGCAGAAAGATGATTTAGGTGCTGGCCGTAAATGTGGATATTCACCTGTCTTGGGTGCATCACCCACATGATTTCACTCTCCTCTTTACTAATTTTGATGCCATAATTTTTTAGTATCCTGTTTGAGAAGCAATTCTCTAGACAATCTTATTCACCATTGGCCATTAGCACAGTATTGCCTCTTTCACGTAACACAAGAACTAGGAGTCAATCAATGAATTTAATAGGTAGAAGGTTTAAAACAAACACGTATTTATTTCTTCACCCAATGCACAGTTAACTTGTGGAACTCTTTGCTACGGGATGTTGTGAAGGTTAAAATTATAACAGGGTTGCAAAAAGAACTAGGTAATTTCATGGAGGATACCTCATCAGTAGCTATTAGCCAGGATGGGCAAGTATGGAACACTGTGCTCTCAGTGTTCCTCTCCTCTGTTTTTCAGATGCTGGGAATAGATGACAAGGGATGGATCATTTCATAATTGTCTGTTCTGTTCATTCTCTCAAAGCACTTGACACTGACCACTGCTGGAAGACAGGATGGATGTGGCACACTGTAAACCCATATTTATCATTGTCATCTAATTATGATAAGTTTTGCACAATGTATGCCTTGTGAGTCATTTAAAAAAGTCTTGATATGTTAAGTATTAATATCCTGTTGGATTGTATGTGCTAGCATCGTATATGACATTATGAAGCATTGGTGTATATGCTATTAAAACATGTTGTAAGGTGGGAAACATCCACAGCCAGCCTTTCAAGTATAACAATGGTGTTGGTGACCTGACCTATAGTGGGTGCCCCTGGCTGCATCTGGGTATCTGTCACTGGGTAACTCGAGGGGGTGGAAGGCCATGAGTGCCAATGAAGCCCCTTTGCTCCAGACTCAGACAGGGGCACCCACTGTTGCTAGCCCTGGCCCGTCTCCGGGCGTCCCTAACTGCAACAACGGGGTAACCAGAAAGTGTAAATGGCTCACCACTCATTAACGAAAAATATTCTACAAATCAAGGACTATTTATAATGAAAATTTCACAGAAAACATACATACAGAATGGAATGCTGCTTGGCCAATGGGGGCAGCTCCCCACAGCTTAGGAATCTTTCTTTGAACTGGGGAGGTGGTCCCAGGCTGGAGGAGTGGTCCAGCCTATGCATTAAGAATCCGTAACCTGCTTGTGAGACTGCTTGATTTAAATCCTGTCCCATTTATAGAAGTTATGCTGCAAATGTAGCTTTCCTACTTAAAGTAATATACTCTGATCTTTTCAGAGTAACCCGCTGTGGTAAGTCACATACCTACCACTTTTAATGACTTAAAATCCATCTTTCTGGAATTAATAAATCAGTTATATATTTTATCCAAAGCAGTGTGTTTTTGCTGAAGTGATTGGGAAATCTGCTCAGGTAATGAACGCTGATGCATGTTCACTTTCCTTTGCTGAAGTGGAAAATAGTGAACTTACAGTGGCCAGGCTTCTAACCAGTACAAGGCAGTACAGTTTTGGGATACAGTGGTGAAGAGTCAATGGAAACTGGCTGGTGCTCCTCTATTGTTGGTTCATGAGTGGCTGGAGGAAGCATTCATGTAATTCTTGTTGGGTGTCCATGCCTCATAATGCCCGTGTAACTGCAGCTTGCTATCATCATCATCGTATGAGAGGCAACCCACATAAACTTTCATGTGATCTAGCTGTGGATAGGAGCTCTGCATGCTGTCACTAGCAAGGCATTTTGTAAGAGACATCCCAGACTTGGGGAGAATAAAAAGACAGTCCCACAGTTCCAGGTTGCACCCCAAAGGAACCCATCACAATAGACCATTGATTTAATCCACTGTGGCTGTTCTTATACCAATGTAATGGTGAATATGCCATCTGTCATCCCCTTTCCAAAATCAAACTGCTTCTGTCTTAAATGGGCTCCAATACTCAAGAAATGTGACAATCTATGATTCTCTTTAACAGATTCTTGCAACGGAACAGCAACTTAATTCTACAGTATCGGAAGAGTCCTATATGTCACCTTTGTTTGCATGTTATCATTATAGACCTTCTCCCAAGGGCGTAGCCACGGGTGAGCCTCAGTGGGCCAGGGCCCATCTACTTAGAGATAAGGCCTACCCACTGCAGCCCCACCTCCCACAACCAGAGCCTCCTTTCTGAGTCTCTCTTCTGTGTATCCATATCCCCACCAAATCCTCCCCCTGCACCCAGACTACTCCCCACTGAGTCCCACTCACTCAAACTCCCACCCTAACTTAGACTCTCACCTGCACCTGAGCAATCCTGACTAGCCTCCCACCCCATTAAACCCCACCCCCCAGCACTCAGATCCATCCTGCAGAGCCCCCTCACTTAACTCCCCCGACAAGCTCCAGCTCCCTCACCATACCCTACAACCCAACCACTGAACCCTAACCATCTTCAGCTCAACCTCTCTGCAGAGCCCCATTCTCTCTGCACACAGAATGCCCCAATGAGCCCATACATCCAGATCACCCCATACCCAGACCCCCACCAAGCTACTCACGTGAAGAATGCCCCACATAGAATCTTCTCACTCTACACTTCAATCCCTTCCCCCAACTAAGCCCCTCCACACTTAGATCTTGCCGGGCTAAGTCTGCCTGCCTATCCCACACACTGTCCCTTTTGCTTGATGTGCTCGGCTCTGACAGGCAAGGCCCTAGGGTTTTTCTGAAGCAGGCCTGGCCCCTTGTACTGTGTCAAAGTCAGGTGCAGCTTCACCAGTGTCAGTATCGGGGGGGGGCGGGGGCACTGTAGAGTGATCTCCCACCTCTATTCAGCCAGTAGTCTGTGCTTCCCACATACTGGAGCCTCCACATTTATTTATTGACAAATAAAAATAAACAGACATTTGCAGAATTTTAAAATTGTGTGCAAATATTTGGAGGGGGGGTAAAGGGGGAGAAGGGGTGTAGAATTCCCTTGGAGTAATTTAGTGCATAAAATACACAATCCAGAACATAAATTCCACATATATACTGACAGAACATTTTTAAATGTTCACATATTGTAAATATTACAGCAAAAAACAATTAGCTGGATATTTTGCCAAATGAACAAAAATTTTGTAAAAATGTACACTCAGCAATATATGCAACCCACTACAGCTGAACATGTGGCAAGGAATTAGCCAGCTAAGAACAACAACTAATTCCTGCATTTCGGTATTAGTAAACTTTCAGAGATTTCTTACTTTTGTTAATTCAGACCATATTCCTAGACTATATTGTCATACCCTATTTTCTTTTTGGTTTCTTCTATCCCACGGTTACCTGTACACAATTTATTTTCAGACTGTCTAAAAATATTTATTGGTCTTTTCTAATAGACTTAACAGCGTCCACCTTTGCCTGTCCTGACTTTTCAGTTTGCTTCACAAATTTAACATGAATCTTTATTTCAATCTTAAAAAAAGAAAATGAAAACTCTGAAAATTAAGCAAAATACTCTTATGTATTGGGTAAATGTATAAATAGGCAGCCTTAAAATATGTGAAATTAAGCAAAAACTCACAGATTCATTATACGGAGGAATTACTACAGATAATTATTTTTAAACTTTCATTATGAACTAGCCTGTGCCTTTTGCCATAGTCCCACA
Organism: Pelusios castaneus; assembly: GCA_007922175.1. Lineage (NCBI taxonomy): Eukaryota > Metazoa > Chordata > Testudines > Pelomedusidae > Pelusios > Pelusios castaneus. The sequence continues at coordinate 2,325,820 of ML685895.1, forward strand.
CATGGGGTAGTGCATAAACTACCGTACATCACCCTAGAAATAATCCCAGAAGGAACCATGCTACAGACCCAGCCTTCTAACACAATTCCATTCCTACTTCCTTCCTCCTTGCTTCAAGAGCAGAGTTTCTTGCTGTGAATCCAAGGCATAGGTGATGTGACTACAAAGGAGTATGGTCACAAAAAGAAAATCATAATTGGTTTGAAATTTCCAGGTAAGAACAAAATCTGATAACCTTTCATTACAAAATGAGAATAAAAATTGGAGCTGAATATAAATGAAACGAACAAGTCAAAGTGTATTGTCAAAGCTGAATGTGAGGCATATGGTAAAATGATCAGTCTTAATGATGAAAAAAAGGTTAATAATATAAGGTACTAGTAACTGGTACAGAATTCTTCTTAAGTGACTTAACATGACAGTACCCATATAATGTTCTCATCTAAACTAAATATTAAGGCAGTTGTGCCCTGACCTGACCCCACTACTACATTGTAATTCGTCCCTTTGAAGGAATGGTCAAAGTGAGTGTGGAAAACTTAGAATTTTCTGCTTTTTAAAAGTGAACACTTAAATGCTAATTTCTTTTGAAGATTTTTAATACAGTACATTATTATACAAACAGTACTACTAACAGAGTTTTGTGTAGTGGATACGGACATTGGTTAAAATCTGAGGTTCCAAATTCAGCTCTGCTGCAAACTCATTTACATATATATTCAGTCTGCACCAGAGAAACTGGCACCAGACAGTTCAAAGTTGTTATCTATAATTTTATTTACTACGTAGGTTTTATATAAAAATCCACAACAAAGGGTACTGATCTTTGGTCAAAAGAAGCCAGCAAACCTGTATTTAGGAAGACTAAACAGCACATAAGAAGCTAAGACATTTCTGAGTTATAAATAGCCAAAGACATTAATTACATTTCACAAAAAGTCAGATTTTTAATTCAGTTACACTAACTCAAAACACTATTTATTCAGTTTTTTTCCTCACTTTAAAAATAGATAAAAATTTTCACAAGAAAAGAAGTTCAATAAAGCTAGGCACCTACATGCCACTGCGACTGGCCCTGTAAGAACCTAAGTAGATTAGAGAACAGATCAGATGCGATGAAAATAGAGTTTAGAAAGAAATAGTTCTTACTGGTTTAACTATGGATTATGGCTCTATAATGGAACACTTCCAATCACACTGTATATAGTCCACAGATATAAAATTCAAACTAATGTATCAAGTATTATACCAATAAGTGTGATTTTTACATAAGGAACCATTTACTGGTCAAAACAGGATATTTCTTACAAAGACCCAAAATAGTCAGAGGTATCAAATTATTTTCCCATCTAGGGCTTCGTTTCTGCAATGAACACCTTGTCGGCACAGTCTTAAGCCTGCACAGATCCTCATCAAAATCAAAGGGGCTTCACATGGGTGCATGGTTGTGCCCATGTAACTCTCAATGCACAACTGAGGCCAACCTTATTTAAGATAGACATGAGCAGTCTGCATAATTTGAACAAAAGCCATTTTCACCAAATCCTAACTCTTGATATGACTGTACTAATTCAAGACAGTTAATTTGTGTTGATATTCCATGGACCCTTCCTACTCCTTCTGCAATTTATCTGCCTTTCTGAACTCCTCCAAACCACATCAACTTCTTCAGCAGCTTCCTTTGCTTAAGAAAACATAATGGTCATTTAAAATAGACGTTTCATAAGCCAGACATGTACTGTAGACATTTTGCTAGATCCTGAGTCTCAACTAAGCTGTGTTGTACTGCAATACATTAACATACTAAAATTAAAAGAACATTAACATTTAATTTTTCATATGAGAGCTATGAAAAGTAAATACTATTAGTACCAAACTGAAACAATACTCTTCCCCTAATTTTCAGAAAGGAACAGTAGATTTTGGGAGTGGGGGAGAAGCCTCCTACTAAAGCATGCTATTTTCCCCTCATCCTGAAAACCCAGTCTCAAGTTATGTTCTGATGCAGAGTGCTTATATTTCTAAAATGTTACTTATTCACATTCATTGAAAAATTGCTATTGCCTAAAGCTATTCAGAATAAGTCAGAGTGTACTTCTGAGAAAGCTTATGACAAATTAGCACAACTGTAATAATAAAAAAGCCTTCTCAATTTTACTGTGGACCACTGGGTTACCCCAATTTTTCCTTTAGGCCCCTTAAATTCCTAGCTGACTTTCTGTGAACATTCAGTTCGCTTACGCAAACTAACCATCTTTTCTGTCACATCAAGATGCTGCTACTTTTCAGAAATATTCTTTCTAAAAAGTATAAATATATTTAGGGACTAATAACCATTTACCCTACATTTTGTGGAGTCATATTGTAAGAAAAAAGTTACACAATGAATTATAGCAATTTGTACAACACCACAGTAACTATAGAAACTTGTGTTGTGTTGCCCTCTTCAGGTCATTGTCCATCACATTCATATTTCTCTTCAAAGATCAGTGATAAAATTAAGTGTGACAAGTTCCAAAGAGGTAGCTGTGTTAGTCTAAGTCAGCAAAACAAACAAGGAGTCTTGTGGCACTTTTAAAGACTAACAAATTTATTTATCACACGAGCTTTCGTGGGAGAAAAATCCCACTTCATCAGATGCTTTGAAGAAACTAAGTGTGATTTTTCCTTCCTTTTGTTATGAAGTCATGCATTCCCATATCTTAATAATACTGTAAAAATACTTATTCTTTACTGGGCTAGCTAGACAGACACAATGGCAAAGTTGGCAAACCTGTATAAAGTTCCAAGAAATATCTACTTTATTATTTCTGACTAAAGGTTCTCCTAATAATACCATGTACATTTGAGATATTTGTGTTCTCAAATGCTGAGCGTCTAGACCCTCCGTGATTAATGTTTAAATTTGGGTAGGCTCAAAGGCATAGTCGTAAATTAAAATTATGTCCTTTACATCAACATTAATGCAGAGAATATATAAACTGAAGTCAGGTGAAGCTATGGTAGATCTCATTAGTTCATACGTACTGTACGATTCCTTGTTCTAATAAAAAAAATAGCTAATACCAAAAGGAAGATTTAAAGTTTCAAAGTACTCAGGGTTCCTTCCTCTTCACCTCGTAGATATACAGTGTGTCAAAGGATTAAAAAAAAAAAAAAGGTATCTGCTGCAACATTCTTACAAATCAGATTCAGTCTTTGTTAGGGTTTGGGGAAACTCTCTGTTGTTCATCTGCTCCACAGGATTATACTACTAGGAAACGGAGAAGGAACTGGTGTTGGAAAGTACGGTTACGGAGGAAACCCTACAATCTCTCTGCATAATTCTGGGTGACTACAGAATTCGTACTAGTAAAGCAGTGTGTTCAGATATATAACAGTGTGGGAGACCTTAATATTCTATCCTCAAATGTATTAAGGAGAAGAAAAAGCATTTACACTTCAGCAGTATCTATTAGAAAATAATGAGATTTCGTATTGGTGTCAGTGGCAACTGAAAGTGAAGCAACTTACCTTTATACAATTCTATAAGAAATGGTTTGGATGATTAATAGTAGTATAATCAAACTCCCAGAGTCCTTTAAGACTGCCCTTTGCACTGATCAGTTCATTATGATTTTACTGCATAAACTCTATAACTTTATTCTATTTTCAATGTGCTGTGGAAGATAATAGGATTCTACTACAGCTGTAGCTAGTACTTTTAGAAAGAAGGGCTGCTGAAAAAAAAGAACTTAAAATGATCTGTGGTTAGTTTCTTAGTTACCCAGTTTTGTTTTGTTTTTTATGCCTTCTCTCGTTCTCACACACCATCACATTTGGATCCCACATGAAGTCTGATTCATATTATGCTTCAAAAATGTACTTTAATATATGCTTTGCTACAGAAAGATATTAAATTTTGAAGATACCAGTCCTTTAGTGAAAAGCATAATTGAATATTATTTTATTTTCTGTTTCTTTAACATTTTCCCCAGTAATACAGTTTGGCTGTCTGATTTGTGCCACAATCTGGGGGATGGAGTGTGGCTAAAGGCAATGCAAATTTAAATAGGTAACATCCAGGAAATGACCTGTGTGAGGTGATGGGCTGGCCACAATATGTGGGGGAGAGAGAGCTATCTTGGAGACTAGGGAAGGCAATCAGGCTTGGTGGTCTGGAACAAGACTGGAAACCTGGCTGAAGCAGAAACGGGAACCCAGTTGGTTAGGTGTAGTGGGGATGAGGGTCCCATCTTGCCCTACATAACCAAGGAAGTGTGCCCAAAGCTGTTGTCTGTAATATGTGTATACAGCAGCAGACAGCAAAAGACAGTGAGGAGCAACTTCTTACATGTTAATGTCGTCTACAGTGTTAACTAATGGCTTAATGGGTCAGGAAGGGGAGAGTGAGCTGAAATGCTGGAGGGGGACTATGTATTGTAGGCCGTAGGGAATGATAGGAGTGGAGAGAAAGACACTCTTTTCTGACACATTAAGCAACTGTAAGCACCACGTTGAAAAGACCTCAGGGTTTTGAGATACACACCATGTCTGGCATTTCTCTCATCAGCCCTCATGAACTATGCATTGCAAACATTGTAAAGCACAGCCATCAGCCTTACTGCACTACAGCCAAAAGAACAGGAAAGGGCAGGAGCACGTAGAAATCACAAAGCACCTGTGCGGCTTAGCGCAGAAACCATTGGCCTGGGGCTATTCTTGGCTCTGCTGCTGGCCTGCTGGGTTACTTCAGGCAAGTCATTTTACCTTGTATGTCTCAATTTCCCTTCCGTAAAATGGGGATAATGACGTCAAGATCTGTTGATGAAAAATGCTACATAAGAGCTGTCCCCTTCTGGGTTTATCTGTACCGTGATAAAAGACCACAGCACATCTGTGGCAGGCACAGATCAGCTGACTCAGGGTTATAAAATTGCAGCATAGACACTCAGGCTCAGCTGCAGCTTCAGCTCTCAGACTTCACAAAAGTGGGGGACTTCAGAGCCTGGGCTCCAGCCTGAGCCCAAACATCTACACTACTATTTTTATCCCCACAGGTTGAGTTGGTTATTTTGGGCTCTGACACTTGGTGTCGCAGGTGTTTTATCACTGTGCAGACATACCGTCTTAACTAGCCACAGCAGCATATCAACTGCAAGCCTAGGTGACAACTACAACTGCTTAAATGACAAATTATTCCTATAACAACATTTCTTGGTCTGTTAAAAAAACTAGGACATTCAGAATTAAGGCAGAGTTAATGTTGACCAGAATTATCTCACGCCTTTCCTGAGCATCATGTTCAGCAAAACTCAAATCACTGATAATTAGAGTTAAGGTATGTTGCAATACAGCTTTAACTCTGAGAATCCAATAACACCCATAGAGCACATATCTATATTCTGCCTTTGCAGACAGCATCCATCACTTGGAGAACAGGCACACAGGAATACTGCAGCACAAAGTCTAACACCATCTCTTAGCTAATGCAAATTTTGTTTTTACATGGTCTGTGCTAACAAGGAACTAGATGCACTGTTCTATATTCAAATAATGGACTTACTCTGCAGAAACAACTCTGTATCTCTCAAATTTTGCAATGCCCTTTACTCCCATGTTACAATGCCTTCAGTTTTTATGCACTGGATTCCTTTTAACTTTTTACTTTTACTTACCCATCAATAAAACCACCGACTACTTTCATATCCCACTTGACTGTTGATGATCCCCATGGTAAGATAACACCCAGTGCCCCACTACTGACACAACTTCCACAACTCAGTGCTAAAATAATGCATTTTAGAGACACATGTATCTGTTTCCATCGCTCTCTCTGATGGGAAGCTCAAACCCAGATCTCTTCATGTTACAATCACAATGTACCAACCTATTCCAATTAATCTCTCCATCATGTAGTATAACTGCATGTAACAGTAAATGCAGCTAGAGAATATGTTGGCAATGCCCAAAGAGAACTGCCAACCCCAGGAAAGCAGTTACGGTCATGCTGGTGTGAATTCTATATGAGCAGTTTTGATTTTGAAAATCCCATCCAGTATCATACACTCACTTGAGCCCATTAATAAATGTATTGCCTCACCAGCAAGTATTAACCGATACGTTGTAGGTTTGCACATTACCTCTGAGATGTGAAGCAGCATAATGCAACACACAGTACTTTTACCCCACCTGTCCACAAGGAATCCTGTCCCAGCTAACTGATTCTTTGTAGCAGAGTACACAATGAGCTGTATTTCTGCTCCCTTTTGTTTCATGAGACAAGGCAGAATTAGGCCTTAGAATCTTCTAAACTACAAAATTTGTCACTCAGTCTGAAATATCCTGCACAGGTGTTTGTGAAGAGAAATGAAGGGCCATATGGAATGGCAATATATGCTTTATATGAAAAGATATAAAATAAGTTTTATCCTGGATATGAGATCCCTACATGATTTAATCAGCACCATATCTATCTCCACTTAATGAGTCTGTTTCTGTTGCTGTTAAAACATTTCTTAGCACCAAGCAGTAAACAAATTAGTCAGTGACCAAAGAAGATGCTAAGAGAAAAGTGCATCTATTGGTTTTGATGCACACATATAGAGTTTACCATCTGCTAAAATTTCTGATAGCGCTCACAAAGTAACTGTGACTTCCGTTCTCAATCTTTAAGGTTTCATTATGACAGTAAATTTGTCTTAATTAAATCTAAAAACTAAAAGTTACTACAAAACAATTGTAAACACTTTTAGATTTATACATTCTAATAAATCATTTGGCTCTGGTATAAAGTAATACTGATATATTTAATATATACAGATCTCCTTTTTATAGTAACTGGTGTAAAATTTTAAAACCATTAATTGTTTACAGGATATATTTTGGATATAATTTGTGAAAACAAGCCATCAAAATTATATTATTGCCTGATTTCCTTCTAACTGAATTTTGGATGAGTTTACAATATTACATTAAACTCAAAACCTAACACCAAACTTCAAGCCCTTAGAAGTCAGAAGACACAGAGGAAAGAAAAATTAAAGAATTCCATTAGTTTTCTCCAGAAAACTTTCAGCTACAGAAAAACTGCTGGACAAACATAAAAAGAGGCTAACAGTATTTTTATGTTACAAATAAAAATAAATATTGCAGATAGGTTTGAAGCTGAGGGATGGAAATAAGGTGAATTCCTGAAGATTCTTATGATCCCTAAACATTGTTATGGTCTCTAAATCTAGCTAAAAAGTTTGGTAAATTAGTATTTTTGGAACTAAAATTTTAATTTACTCAAGGTTAAGGTATTCACTGGTCATTTATTAATTTCTGAAGTGCCAGATTAATATCCCATAAAATCTCCAATCTGCTTTGCAATGTATTAGTCATCATACAATGCAAATAATAGAGAATGAATAAACTCACACTGCCATATGGAGATGGAGCGGGTGGGTAGGTGGGTGGGTGGGACGCAGGACGTCAGGCTGCAGGCCTTGAGGGGGCGGGGGGTAAGAGCGGTGGTGTGAGTAAGGCCACTCCGCCTGGGCTGGAGCCATGTGTAAGTGCCGGGGCTGGTAGGGGGGGAGAAGGGGCGGCGTAGCACACCTGGCCAGACCTTCATAATGAGTGAGGCATGCAAGAGGTATTAGGAGCGCCCTCCTCCTCAGGCATGGGTTGGGGGACAGGCCGTGCTGCAGTGTCCAAGGCACCAGGCTGAAAGGCTGGAGCAGCAGGTAAGTACAGGGGCACCGCCCAGCCCTTCTCAGGCAGGGAAGTGGGGGCACAGGAGGCACTGAGGGATCCTGTCCCCCCAGCTGAGGGATTAGGCTGCCCCATCAGAGCCAGTGCTGGGTTTCAAGGGGAAAGGCAGGCACCAAGCAAGTGCTGGGAGGAGGAGGGCATTTGCACCCCCATAACCAGTGGTTTTCAAACTTAGGGTTGGCACCCGGTACTGGGTCACAGACCCTTAGGCACTGGGTCACGGCACCCCCCGCTGCTGCCACCAAAAGACCAGAATGCATTGCTCAAAGATGTAATTGTTGGGTCACGGGCATATTTTTCAACTGGGTCCCGAGGAAAAAAAGTTTGAAAATCATGGCCCTAAGCCTCCTGTTTCTCCCCTACTTCCCTGGATATAGGCCCCACCCCCATCTCTGGGGCAGCTGGCGGCTAGCACCAGCACAACTCCTGCCTTGCATGAGGGATGTGAGGCTTGGAAGGAATGACACCATCACCCCCCCAGGTAGTACGGCACTGCAAACTCATTTTACATTTACTCTTGGGACAGGGGATGGATCACTGAAGGAGTTCCTGTTCTGTTCATTCACCTGTGTAGCACCTCGCATTGGCCACTGTCAAAACACAGACATCAGGCTAGATGACCACTGGTTTAATCCACTATGCCCATTCTTCTGTTTTCAGAATGACACAGGAAATGTGCAACCCCTAATGCAGAGGTCTATAAAACAGACTGACTGGAATACACGGTTAGTATTTAAAGAATTTTTATATAGTGTTTGCAAATGGAGGAGCTTTTTAATTCATAATCAGCCACCATGAATTTCAATTTTATACTTTAACAAATTACTCACTGCTTCTTTTTAGTGTGCAGCAATCTAAGTGTGGATTGTTCTTGTCTTTACAAGCTAGAGGCAGATTCGATATTATTGACTAACTTAGCTTCCACTAGCATAGGCTTTTGCTCACTATATGAACTACAAAAAGCTCCTCTTACTCCTGCAATAGTAGCACGGCTATTCCAGATTCCCAGCTACCACAAAACTGCATTGCTGAAAATTTCTGATAACCTAATTCAATTCTTTTTTGAGCTTATTTAAATGTACGTGTTTTTTCAATACGACACATTAAATGCACATAGTAAGTGTGCTATAGGAACAGGTAAGTAGTATTTTATTGTGTTACAACTTGTCTTTTCAAAATAAAGAAGCATGATTAGAATTGATAAATGCAATAGATGTCTGAAACTGGTAAGGAGAGTAGTTTTTCAGAGGCACTTCCTACCCACTTGCTCTCTCCTGGGGACTATAATGATAAAAAAGCAGCAGCTTATGCAGAGGCTAATAAAAATGCTCCTCCCTGTTTTGTGTACAGAGGAGCCTTCAAGGGCAGATATCACAAAAAGTTCTCCAACTAGCACTTTTTTTTGTCTAACAGGGATATGATGGGCAAGGTAGTATCTTTTATTAGACCAACACTTGCTGGTGAAAGAGGCAAACTTTTGAGCTGTAGAGAGCTCTTCTTCAGGTCTGGGAAAGGTACTCAGAGGCTAAGGTTTGGTCTATGCTACAGAGTTAGGTCAACGTCTACACTACAACCTTGCTCCCGTCAGTGTAAGTGTCCTACTACACCAGCTTCAGAATTCCACCTCCAGGACAGCTTAAGTTGCTGTAGTTAGGACAACACAGCAGGCATGTAGACACTGCATTCCTTACATTCCTGTTGGCTGTCTTGTCAATTTCACAGCTCCTGTCAAAATAGCTGCCACTTCTCATGGAGGTGAATTAATTATGCCGATAGGAGAAGCTCTCCCGTTGACATACTAGCTTCTTCACTAAAGTGACACAACTGCGCACGCAGTGTTGTATGTGCAAAAAGCCCTTTGAGTCCGCTAAATACAAGGAAGAAGAGATTGTTTAGCATAAGTAGTTAATATATATTGTAAGAGATCATTCAAGATGAAGTAACCCAGGGGTCTGCAACCTTTGCCAACACCCATGCCAGCATCTCCTCCGACTTTCATTCAGTGCCCAGCAGCCCCCCTGGGCTGAGAAAAAGCAGAAGCCACCTGAAAATTCAGCAGCAGCGGGGGAGGGGAGAGAAGAGAGGGAGCGGGAAGGCGCTTCCAGACATGCCACTGAAAGGAGCCGCTCGCAGAAAGAAGCTAGCCAGAGTGGCTCCTTTTGGTGGCATGCCTGAGAACGTCCCCAGGGATTCTGCGGAAAGAAGCTGACCGGAGCAGCTCCTCTTGGTGGTGTGCCTGGGGATGGTGGTCCCCAGGCACACCACAGGAAGAAGCTGCCCGAAGTGGCTCCTCTCAGCAGTCCCCAGGCACGCCATGGAAAGAAGCTGCTGGGAGTGGCTCCTTTTGGCCCTGGAGAGGAGCCGCTCCAGGTGGCTTCTTTCTGCAGCATGTCTGAGGCACCGACATGTGCCCCAACCATTCCCGAAAGGAGCCACCGCGAGTGGTTTTTGGTGGTAGGAGCTGCAATTTTTGTGGCACCGCAGAAGATGCTGCGGTGCTGTTCAGAATGGGCTTCTGCCACTGTCGGCACATGAGCCGGGGACTGCCTACCCCTGAAGTAACTCATTAACTGCTCTCCAGTCACAGGACAAAATAAGGGAGTTAGTGGGTTACATATTCTGCATTAAGCCATAAATTCACTCTCTTTATTAAGACTGTGATTTTTTTGTGCCTAGCAGAGTTATGAATTAGAGCACCCTGGTTATTCTTTTGTCTTATTTGTCTGTAAAGCACTTAGCATGCTTTTGAGTATTATGCATCTATTTCTGGCACAATGAGCATCAATCACTTATTAGGATCAATTGAGAGCAACAAGTTCCATCATTTTCTTCTATTTCCTCAGTTAATTCATGCAACTGAACATCCCAGCAAATGGGACCCAAAAGACCACATAATTTTACTTTGCAGCTAAAAATAAATGGACTTACCATTCCACATGGTTTACTTTTATTACATTTGACAGATGTCAGCATAACAGTTTTGTAAAACATGAGACTTCTCAAGGCGCCTCCTACCTGATATAGTCTAAATGGGATGTAGCGAAATCCACTATCTTCTGGAGGACACTCCATGAGTTTCCGATTTATTGCCCAAAATTGGTCAAATTTGTCTGTGAAATTAAGATTTGTATTTATTAGTAGTATTAATAACATATATGCTTTAATGAAAAAGATACACAAATTATGATAGGCACAATCATACAGACAGGAAAATGGTGCATCTAAAACCAGCTTTTTTGTCCACAGAAATTTTTCCTGAGAGTAGTGTTCCCCATCCCCAACATATTTCTTTTCCAAATCTAGCCTCAAGAAAGGGAATTGCCATTCCACTCTACTGAAAATGAACAGAACAGGTAATCTATGTTGTGCCACCACGGTCATGAGGTGACAACTTGTCAGAAAGTAAATGGAAATGGACTACATTTCACTCTCCTTCTTTAATGATACAGAAACACTGTTCAACACATCATTAACAATGCTATTTGAGTCAGAAACGTTTATTGCTAATGCTCTCTGCTACCCATTTTTTTCATGTTTAACAGGTTTTTTAATTGGAGAAGAACACAGAGATCCAAAGTACAGGGGACCTAACAGCAACAGGGAAACACGTTTTTTTTCTCTTGCCATTGGCAGTTAGACAATGTCTTTTAGGATAATCTGCTCTGGTAATCTTGTAAATATGGAAGCACTTGTAAACGGAAAGATCACAAAAGAAATGTATACTGTTCTGAAGGAACAACCTGAAAATAAGAGTAAAAGTTTAATATCTCAACATGCACAATTTGATTTGTATATATTATACAAAATTTATATTAATTTATATGAAAATCTAACTGATTTCAATGTTGGTAATATCAGAAACAATTAAATGGTTTTAGAGAACATGCATTCTCTCCCTGCCCAAGCACCCTGAATGCTGTACAACAGAACAGCATTAAAATATGTAAAACAGATGTCTTCATTAAAATAGGATAAGGAAAACACTTTAAAAGGGCAAAGAGGATATTCAGAGAACATCAAACAAGCAGAACAAATACCAAAAAAAGAAAGGGGAGCATGAGACGACATGTGGGGAGCTAATGAACCAAGTTATCAAACCGAAAAATACCTTTAAAATTAAGAAAGATCTGTTATTAAGAAGCAGGAGATATGATTATTAAGAAGTAGGGGGGAGATATGGAGGCATCAGTTCCATGCTCTAGGGGGCCACAAAGTCATGATCAATCTAAGTCAATCTAAAACGATAGGTAGCTCTCTTACTGCATATATGTGGTGACTGTCCACAACACACCCAATGCAACAGTAATGGACTGGGTCTCATACATAGTCATGGGCTACATTTTTTTTTAAATCCAACGATGTTGGAGAGAACCAAAGTAAATAAAATAAGACAGATAAGATGATCACTGTGGTTCAATCCAGGCAGTAAAGATTCTTCTGTATTCTAAACAAGCTACCAATGATTGATACATATTATAGAATCAAAGTAAAGTAGGGCTGGAAGGGACCTCAAGAAATCAAGTACAGCTCCGTTGCCGATGCAGGAACAAGTAAACCTAGGCCATCCCTGACACGTTTATCCAACCTGTTTCTAGAAATTCCACAAATTTTCCTCATAAACCAGGTTTTCTAAACCCTTTATTATTTCTGTTGCTCTCATTGGCTATGTCTACACTTGGTAATTTAGGTTGACTTAGCATGTCCACACTATAAAATTAAGTCAACTTAGGGGGGACCTTACAAAGTTAACCTAGAGCATCCACACTGGACGCCTAGGTCAACTTCTAGGGGCTAGGTGGACCTGGGACAGGTCCACGGTGGCAGAGGGGGCACCCCTTGCCACGGGGCTCAGCCTTTGCCCCATTGTACATAGGTACAATGGGGCAAAGGGGGACAGGGACCC
>ML685895.1:2338559-2383480 GCA_007922175.1 Pelusios castaneus
CCCCCCCCCCAGCAGGGAGGGCAGTGGGGGAGTCCTGGAGAGCCCTAAGTCGACTCTAAGTTGACCTAGGGCTATTCCAAGTCTACACTGGCTTAAGTCGACTTTATTAAACCTCCTTTAAAGTCAACTTAAGCCTAAAGTCGACTTTAGAAAGTCAACTTAAGCCTAAAGTAGACTTTAAAGGAGGTTTAATAAAGTCGACTTAATTTTCCTTAAGTCGACTTAAGGAAAATGTAGTGTAGATGCAGAGTAAATCTTAATTTACAAGTGTAGACACACCCATCAGGATTCTCCCCAACTTGTCCACATCCTTCCCAAAATAGGGTGCTCTGAATTGACAGAGTGCTCCTGCTGAGGCTTCACCAGTGCTAACTGAAGCAGGGCAATTACATCCTGTTTTTCATATAACACTCTTGCTAAGACACCCCAGATTGATATTAGCCTTTTTCACAGCTGCTTAACACTGCCAACTTGTATTTCATTTGTGATAAACTATATTCCCAGACATTTTTCAGCAATACTACCATTTAGCCAATTATTCCCCATTTTGTAGTTGTGTGTTTGGGTTTTTTCCTTTCTATGTGTAGTACTTTGTCCTTCTCTTTATTGAATTTCATCTTGCTGAATTAAGACCAACTCTAATTAGTCAAGATGGTTTTGAATTCTACTTCTGTCCTCCAAAGTGCTTACAACTCCACCTAGGTTGATGTCATTTACAAATTTCCTAAGAATACTCTTTGCTCCATTATCCAAATGATTACCAAGAATATTGAATAGCCCAGGACCAAGCACTGAGCCCCTTATAACTATTCCTTGAGTACAGTCTTTCAATCTTTTGTGGCACTCACCTTATAATAATAAAATCTGGACCACATTTCCCTTATTTGCTAATGAGAATGCCATGTGGAACTGTGTCAAAAGCCTTACTACAATCTAGCCATTGGTATAAGCTCTAAGAGGAATTAATACTTGAAATTTGCAGTCACTGGAACAATGGTGCTGTTGCAATGTCAGGCATTAAGGCATAGTCTGTGCAAACTGCACAACTGAAATATTTTGGTATCGTGTCTAAACAGATGGCTTTCCATGCAAAGGTTGTGATGGAAATAGACCCCAGACACTTACTTTACAATAAAAAACAAGTTATTTCAATAAATGAGAACATGAAAGATGATGACTTAACTATAACCTCTGTTCACCATAAAAGGAAAGTTAGAGACTGAGTAAGACTGGCTTAGAAGCCCAGAATTATACAACAGTTTGAGGATGATTGAAAAGTGGAGAACACCTGTGCATTATGGTAACCTACTATGTGAAGTTCCAAAGGGGTAACCGTATTAGTCTAGTTCAGCAATACCAACAAGGAGTTTGGTGGCACTTTTAGAGACTAACACATTTATTTATCGCATGAGCTTTTGTGGGAGAAAATCCCACTTCGTCAGATGCTTGAAGACGGGAACTTACTACTACTATACTTACTACTATATGAAATAACTCAGACACATGGAAGGGACTAAACCACAAGTGGTACAAAATTCTGTGTAAAAGAGGAATAGTACAAACTTTTACACAGAATTTTGTACCTAATGTAGTACTGGCAATTAGCTGCATAATCTTCTCCTACAGTGTCAACTTACAATATTTGTTTCAGACAGGCAAGTATTTAGGTCTCATTTTATCTTCCCTGCAGCTAAAATTTTTAAGCCACCAAACCCCACGGCCCCACCTAATACTGTGCATTTTCCTTTGTTTTTTCTCCCCACTCTCGGCAACTTAATATAAACACATATAAAAGTTTAATTATTACCAAAATTCGTATCTAAATACTGAACTAGAGGCTTCAAGACAAGATTTCATCTCAATGAAATAATCATTGACATAACCATTAAGGCAAATCCATAGCAATCATATTACATCCTCAATACAACAGACTTTATATTACTTAAGGTAATAGAAGATTCAATTAGATGTATTTTAAATAAGGAGAGGGTGACCAGACAGTCTACTTCGTCAGGACTAATCTGGTGTCCACGCAAAGATCTAGTTTTAGTAGAATCCAACAGATCTCAGTGGATTTTCTCAAACATCTAGTCAAGCTGCTGGCCTGGCAAGCCTGCTCTGCTTGCTCCCTCTGCATTTCCTCCAGCAGATAGGTCGCTATAGCTTCCTCATACCTTTTTTAATTCCCACAAAAGGCTAGTAACCTTTCAGGTGACAGGCTACCTGCTTAACTGCCAAGAGGCCCCAAGCAACGTAAAGATGTATAAACTGACAGTTTAAGAGACTTTCAGGTAGATACTCTATATGGAAAGGGAGAGAGAAGAAAGGGAAACTGAGGGATGAAAACTAGGATGTGAACATGTCTATGTAAAGAGAAAACAACGAGTAAAAGAGATGGAACAACATACAAAATTGTATTAGAAGACAAAACAAGTGAAGAAAATATAAGGAAAGAATGAGAATAAAAGCCTGCAGTTTAAGTATAAGAATACAGTAAAAAGATGGTAAAGAGATAGTGAAGGCGCTACAGAGCGATACATTTTTCTCCCTATCTAATGCTCCTATGGAAGTGGGTAGCTTTCCCATAGTCTTAAAAACCTTGTCCTTTTATTTTAGTCTAATATAATGCTTTTTGTTGTTGTTTCAACCATCACTAAAAAGATTAAGGCCAGATGCTTGACAAAATATTAACAAAAGGAAAAGATCTCAGGGAAAAACAAAGGAAAAACAGGTTAAAGAATGTATATTTAAGTTAGATGTATTAAAGTCAACAGGATCTAACAAACGTCACCTCAGAATACTTAAAGAAACTACCCAAAGCAATCAAACCATTAGCAACTATCTTTGAGAACTCCTGTAGGATGGCTGAAGCCTCAAAGGAGTGAAAAAGGGCAAATAAATATATACTAGCTTGAAAACGGGAGGATGCAAAATTCTATATCAGTTTATACTAAATCAATATCAGAAAGGCAGTGGAACAAATAATTAAAGAATTTCTTCAAACCCAGAAGATAGTAGGGTGATGTGTAATAGTCAACACATTTGCAAAGAGTAAATCATGCCAAACCAATATAATTTTCTTCTGTGACAGGATAACTGGCCTAATGGAAGCAGGGGTAGACATGATATACTTGGAATTTAGCAAGGCTTTTCACACATTCTCACTTGACAGTCTCATAAGAAAACTAGGGAAATGTGTTCTTGATTAAGTTACCATAAAGTGGGTGCATAATTCATGGAAATACTTAACGCAGTATCATAGATGGTGAGGCTAAGAATCTAAAGAGTGACTCAAGTATGACCTGGCCAAAGTTCACATACTCCCTCCAAGTCATTCTGATGGCATAATGACAAATGAATACATGTATGAAGTATCAGGCAGCAGCGCTGCAAATGTCCAGGAGAGATGAGTGGGCAGAGATGTTATCAAGAGCTTAGAGTCTGTGAAGATAATAAGGCTGTGTTGTGAGAGAAACATGCCCAGGAGCAAGCAGCCAAAGGTTCAAATGGAGGACCATAGGAATTGCTAAAACTGTGCTAAGGTTCCAAAGCAGACCTGATGCTTTTACAGGTAGAAGAAACATATTTCTCCCCGAAAACAGAGAATGAATGTCAGAAGTAGCTGCTAGGTGAATCTTTAGGGAACTTAAGGAAAGGCCAGAAGACTTTCAGATGCAGCAAGTACTCCAAAATGCTCTAGATACTCACTTTGCAAGTTGACTCCCTTCAGCAAAAGGTCAAAGGCTTCCACTATGTTAAATAGGTGGATTTAGGGAATTCTTTCCTATTCATAAGTAAAATTTCTTTGAACTATTACAGAGCAGCTCCCTTCTTCCTGATCTAGCCATTGAAAAACCAAGTCAGGTGAGCAACCCATCCTATTGTAAAGATACTATTACAACTATCCTTTTGGAAGAGGATAGGAAAGAGGGCCAACCATTCGTAAACTGTCCTCATCAATCTACTACTCCAGAATGTGCATAAAACTGCAGAAGGAACTTGGACTAGCTTCATCTGCTTCATTGGTAGACTGCTTTTAGCTATGCTTGTAGAGGATGAAGATAGTCTCCTATGCATGGTCCGACACCGTGTGACATAACAGTATGAGGCATACTTGGGCCATAGCAGACGGGTGAGACCTAGGTGACATACACACACACAAGGTATCCAAAACTGCTGTTTCATAAACCTTTGATTTTGGCACAAAATCTGAACCAGTTGAAGCGTAACCCTTTTATTGATAAGCAGTCGGTGTAAGATTTCATTATTCTTTTTTTCTGAATCACACTTGTAATCTTCTGACTCAACCATAAATGATCTGAAATTCCAAAGGGGTAGCCATGTTAGTCTATTGTAGAAAGACAACAGAGTCCTGTGGCACTTTTAAAGACTAACAGATTTATTTATCGCATGAGCTTTCGTGGGAGAAGATCCCACGAAAGTCATGCGATAAATAAATCTGTTAGTCTTTAAAAGTGCCACAGGACTCTGTTGTCTGATCTGAAATAGCAATTCATATATATGTATTTTAATATATGCTTTAATATTTCAGTTAGTTATCCTGTCAAATACTTTTTACAAAGTTTATCTGATACTACGTTGTTCCTAGGTTTTCACCTTCATCTTTTTCATTCCTGTTCTCCTATACTTGGTGAGATCCAAAGACATTCTGGAGGAAAAACAGATGAGCTTCAGCTTTGCTAGTTCCCTCACCGTTGATATTTTCCATGCTGGAGAACAGCATGCCACACACTTACAAGCCTGTTTACAGCTGGGGAAAGACTCAACCAGCATGTCAGAAGGTGATGGAGTAAAGTGGTATACTCCATAGCCACAAAGCCAAACATATCCTTCAGGGATTCTACTCTCTTAGCAGAACCGCTGAAATGGTTGAACATCTTAATCACTCAATGTGAAATTATAGGGCATTGCTAGCATGTTTCACATTGTGCACAACATGGGCTGAGCAGCTTACAGGTAAGGTATTTTCATTTTGCTTTTTAAAAATTCTGATAAGCTGATTGTTGCTTTCCCATAATTCAAATTAGCCTCACCATCGCGAAGAAGACACTTTGTTCAGGTCTAGTCTGTGTTTTGCAAGTAATATGTTGCTTATTGTCTCTGCGGTCTCCTTGCTTTGCTCATAGAAGTCTAACAGTTTATCTTGCATCCCGGGTTCAGATGTCCAGCATCTCAGTGATAAGGGGTAAGTTTGCATGGTGCCCTTGTTAGACATGTCTTTGGCAACTGACAAATAGGAACTGTCTAGCTTGCTGAGGTCTTTTAAAAATTCTGTCAAGAGTGGCAAGAGCACATTTTTCATCAATGCCTCTCCTTTAGCCCAGCCCCAGATGAAGTATTATGCAATCATTGAACCTGGATTCAATGTAGGTAGGTGCCAATCTACAGTCACAGTAACACACAAGCAATAGGAGTGTTGGTAGACTATTGTGTAGTACACTTGAGTCAGGTTAGCAGTGATAAGATGATTACTCAAGGATTCATTTGGACTGGAAAAAAAAAAAAAAAAAAAGAGACGACCAGGGTATTGCTCTTTTGAGTCCTGGTGTTTTGTTCATGACCTTTTGAATTAGCATGATGCTTAACTTCAGACTCTCAGCCATGGGAAATGTTAAATTCTATGCTGCATGCTTTACAAAAGGCTCTTGAATCAAGCTCATAAGATTTACAAATTGTGTGTGTTTTCCCATTCTGTCCTGTTTCTGCACTTTTTTTTGGTAGTTCGCTCTTCCTCGCCATTGCCATTTCAGAGTTTCAGCTGAAGATGGCTAGCTAGCAACTGAAAAGAACCATACAATCTCTATATGTATCCATTGTAGTTTGTGCTACAGTACACACTGTGGTTCAGAACTACAATGTAAACTATATATCCATACTGTAAATTTTTTTACACTGGAAAACTGCCTGAAAACCAGAATTCCTAGCAGATAACAGAATGCAGTCAGATAAAGGTTTAACCAATTGGACAGCCCATATCAACTAATTTTCAATTTCATTAAAGTTTTAAATCTTGCCTGAATATTAGCACAAATGTTATCCTAATCATACGTCAATCAGGACACAGGACAAAGGGTAAAATATTGTGCTGTCTGGTCACTCTAAGTTTTACTAACCTTCCCTGTCAACAATTTCAGTGAAGCCTACTCAGAGCACTGCAGAAGGTTGTCTATTATTCAACCATATCTCAAAACCTGACAAACTACCTTTTTTTATTCTATTTTTAAACTAATTAATTGTTCACGTTATTTTATAATCGACTCATCCTGAACATTCCAAAAACATTCTCAATAGAAAGAGGCTGTGTGTAAACATTTATTTCCTCATTTGATGATGCTCAGGATAATGATGGATTATGTTTTACTTGAGTATTAATTAGCTGAAATCACCAACTCAAAAATGTAAGCTCATCTCCCCAAAAAAGCAAACCCAAGATAAAGTTAAGCCAGTCCAAGGATAGTAAATCTTTCCCGTAGACTAGGACCTGGTCTATATACAAAGTTGCACCAAACTATTTAAAGGGGCTTTTTTAAATTATTTAAATTAACCTGATACAACTCATTCTTAGAAAAATCTGAAGGCCTAGTCTACACTAGGATTTGAACCATCAATGTGGCTACATATGTACAAGCTCCTAGTGTACACACTTTACACTGGTATAAATTATGACTTGCAAAGATTCAGTTCACCTGAGTTTGTAACAGGGGCAGGAAAATGTATGTACACATAGGAATCATATAGCTTTTAATTGCATTTAAACACTTGTTGGCCTATATTGACTTTCAACTTTAAATCAGAAAGAGAACTCCAAACTGTTTGTGTTGTATATATAAAAGATGAATAAGTATTTAAAATTCCATAACAATACATTTCTAGGATGACCATCATTGAAAGAGATTTGTAAAATATTCATTATTAGTTTCAATTCTTCACATTGAGAAAAACCCAAGAATAAAAAGTTTATTTTATGGCAAAATGGAGAAAAGTAGTGGAATATCATCAAAACTTGAGTGATTAATCCACAAATATATTGTACATAAATATCACTTACATTTGGAAGGATTTTATTTATGATTTAAGTCAGGGGTGTTAACCTCATTTGCTATGGGGGGCCAGATTTGACTGAAAAGTACTTCAAGTGGGCCATAAATCGAAATACTATGGCACTTTGGCAGCATCACGGAGTGCTGTGTATGTGAAACTGTGCTCTGAGATACCACCCCTCACCCCCACCTCCCTTCAGAAAAAAGTGTGCTCTCACGAAGTGCAGTCTCACATATCCAGTGCTCTATGATATTGAGGGACCTGATATTCTTGTGGCATTGCAGCGCACTGGGATGCGAGACCACGCTCTCTCTCTCTGTTAGGGATAGAGTGTGGTCCCACGGAGTGCAGTCATGGGCTGAATGGAAGAGGTTCACAGGCCGCATGTTTGACACCCCTGACTCTTTTCAACATTGCTCTATTTCAAGACTGTTTTATTAATCCAGTTGATGGGGTCACCCAAAATACTCAAAATTGTAATTTTTCCTTCATAATGCAATGATTGTAGACAAAGATTCAGAAATAAAATCTGACAGTCACATTTAAGATTTCTCTAGATGGAATTAGGAGAATACACTACTTATCTCTGTAAGTGCAACAAATATTTTTTAGCTTTCCCTCTATGTATATGTTTAACAATTGAAATTTGTTGTGTTTTTAGGTAGAGAGAAAAAGTGATGGCTACCTACATTTACAGATTTAAATTTAATCCTTCCAACCCTAAGGAACCCAGAAGCTCAGAAAAACCCATCATGTACTCAACTCTGCTGCAAAATTATATTAGACTTTTTAAAAATAGGAATAACTCATCTGGCAGAAACCCAAAGATAGAAGTGCATAATGATCAACTTCGGAGCAGGTTGGATAAAAACTGATTTTCTTAAAAAATAAAATAAAAGTTTGTATTTAAAAATCAGATGTTTTTATATAGTTATTTAAATTAGAACAAAATCTTTTAAAAAATAAACATGTTCAAAATAAATCTGAATTTCATACAAAATATGAAAAGGCCTAAACTTCTTATAATTTCTTAAAATGTTTACATAAAAAATAAATACGCTGAATCCAGAAGCTTTTATCAAAAGCTTTGCGTTAAAGGCTCAAACTATATAAAGAATCAGGGGGAAAATATCTAACCTTTGAAGTCAATCTTTATCAATATGGCACAAATAGCTCATGTATTGTATTAAGGGCTTGATCCTCGGGAGAGGGGGGAAAGAACGGGCAGGTGATGAGCTGTGCTACAGGGTACAAGACACTGGCAAAGTCATCCCAGGCATTGGGATGAGGCCTCTGACTCCAGAAAACCCCATCATGTATATCTCATCAGAATCATCCACTGAGCCCACCTGCATGACTTTACTCTCATTTTATAGGTTCTTTTATTGGCTCTGATTTAAAAACTGCTCCAACTATGAATATTTATTTGTGACTCCATCTACCATGGAAAATTATTCTCCATCTCATGGAAAAAACCTGATCTGCCCCGTAATTACCAGCCATTGCTTCTGGATGGCTCTGCACACTTCACTTAAATGATCTTGCTCTGTCTCCTTGCATTCCCTATACACAGAGATACAAACAGCCCTTAATTTCTTAACTGCCTCCCGCTCTGTTACTAAACAAGTCAATAACTGCAGTGCAAAAGATGCGAGTTACACAAGCAGAAGTCTACGGTTTTGTTTTGTTTTTTTAAATTAGGCCCACAGTGTCAAGAACACAAAGGCACAACACTTGTTGCAAAGCAAGACTCTGTGGGGGAAAGAAGGCTAAGGTTCTTCAGAGTGCAGCATCTACCTAGGGTTGATTTCAATACCTGAGAACTGGTGGGAGGGGGGCGCGGGGAACCTCCCACGGCTGCAGGTCACAGGAGAGACCCTACCTGGGAATATTTTCAAGAAATACTTATAGTCCTGGATAAAAAAGGAACACACAAACCAAAAAGCTACCACTAAAAAACAGTGCAATAAAGATGCAGGACCTGGCTGTCAGAATGAAAGAATATTACGAAAATGCTCTCCACAAGAAAATAACTTTGAGGATGATGTGAGTATGCCTGAACAACCGGGATCAACTGGTTATTAAACTTATTTTTCCTTCATTTCTTAAGGACTGCCTATCATGTCTTACTATGATTGTAAATGATAAACCAGACTACCACCACAAATGTGTGTTTTGGGTGGATTTACTTTCTTATGTACTGTGTTCAAGATATAATTTATAAATTAGTTTAATGTGGAATATTTATCAATTACAGTTTTACTGTTTCTGCTGGATTTCTGAAATTTATTTTTTTTAAACTGCTCAATATAATCAAACGTCCAAGGGGAAAATTTCCTATTTAAAAGTAAAAGTTTTACTAAGCATTTATGAATTTTAACATTTTCCCCAAACTGTTTGTTTTGTTAAAGATAATTGTTTAAAACAGATTTAATTGATTATTTTCCTAACAGAAATGGGTTTAGAATAAATTATATCATGTAAACTGTGGTACAGATAGTTGTAGAAGGAGAAATCTTCCAGTTACAATCTCATTTTTAAAGCAGTACACTGAGTAATACTCAGTGAGAAAGACTGAATTTTTTATCACTTTCTTTCAAGGTCCAGCTTAGACATTAAAGGGTCATGAAAATCATCCGCTGCAATGTCTACAAATTCAAAGTCATCTACTGGTATCACCAATCGTTTTGCAACTATACACACACACACTAAATTACAGGGAACAAAGAAAAGGAGAGGTTCTCCATCAAATTAAATCATGGATGAGTTTGCAAGCAGAACCAGCAAATTCCAGCAAGACTCCGCAGATGAAAAGATGGTTGCATAAATGAACCAAGCAAATTCTTCTTTTTCTCTTCTTCAAGAACATTCATTGACATGGTTCAATTATTATGACACGGGTACTCTCCACTTGGCAGAGCATATGCTGCTGGATAGAGCATATGAGAAGAAAACTGAACAGTTTGCAAAAAACATCGAAATCTGACCCATGAAAAAAGATTTTAAGGAGTGGGCATGTTAGTTTGAAGACAGAAGGGGACCTGATAACCCCTTCTCTAAAGACTGTTAATACAGAGGACAGTGATCAACTGTTTTCAATGTCCACTGAAGGGAGGACATCAAGTAAACATGATCTGCAGCAAGGGATATTTAGATTGAATATGATGAAAAATGTTTTACTATAAAGATAATTTAGTGCTGGAATAAATTACCAAGGAGGCTATGGAATCACCATCATCAGAGGTTTTTAGAAACGGGTTAAACAAAACGTACAGGGGCAGTTTAGGTACTTGGTCCTACCTCAGCAGAGTGGATGGGATGGATGTCCTCTCAGTATCCAGAGAATCATACAAATGTATGGTTGCAATGTAATCTGTAATTTGCATAACACGTTTTGTTCAATTCTTGAGTTTTAGAAGTTATTACACCTCTTGTAATAGCAAAAATTAACTGCAAGACACCAAATCAACATCCTGTATCTCAAACAGTGCAGATGTGTTATAGATATCTATTAATGCAGATGCATACTTCCTCATCAGAGATGTTAGTAATCTATCTTGCTCAACCCAGCAATCTGATAGATTGAAAGCTAAGCAGCACTTCTGTCTGAGCGGCTCAGGGGGAATGGTAAAGGGATACAAAACCATTCACCTTATATAAATTCAGTTGTTTGACATCAGTATAGTTGCAAGTAACTCAAAAAATTAGCACTTGATTGTTACTATGGTGCAGTGCTTTTTTCTTTTTTTTTTAAAAAAAGGTGCCAGTATGCCAGCAGGTGCAGTGAGTGGAAAGGGGAGTGGGGGGGTGTCAGGCCCCTCCACCACCGCTGTCCCGCCAGGACCTCTCCAAACCTCTGACTCCCCCCTTGGTTCCCCAACTCCCCCTCCTTCCCCGTCCTTCTCTCCCTGCCCTTTGGTTCTCCAACCCCTTCCCAACTCCTCTCGGCCCCCCGCTCCAGTCCCCTCCCCGCTCCTCTCGGACCCCTCCTCCGCTCCTCTCTTGGCCCCGACCCCTTCCCCGCTCCTCTCTCGGCTCCCCATCCCTGGCTCCCTGACCCCCTCCCCCTTACCTGGCCAGAGCTGCAGGGGCAGCCAGAGTCACTCCCAGGCCCAGCTGCTCCCGCCCTGAGCCATGCATCTGAGCATGCTCAGGGCAAGAGGATTTGGATAAAGCTACAGCTGGGCTGCAGCTCCCAGGCATCCGCAGGCTGGATTATGGTATGCAGCTACCACTCCTGGCCCCTGCTGGCCCCGCTGCCCAGCTGGGGACCAAGGTCAGCAGGGGAAAGGAAATCCACTCCTTTCCCTGCCTTGCTGACGCCCGGCGGCCAGCTGAGCAGCGGGGCTGGCCAGGGAAAAATAGGTGCCAGTACACCATACTGGTACATGCCAGCTCAAAAAAAGCTCTGCTGTGGTGTAAAAGACTCCCTCCAGCAAACATTTTCCCTCAATAAATTCCAGCTCTTGAAAGAAATAATCACCAGGTCTTCATTTTAAATTCTCAAAGGAAGATTTTCTTTTGTTCAGTCTCATAAGTGGGTCCCCTTACATAAAGGTAACTTCTCTAAAACTAACAGTGGTGGGTTTTGGTTTTTTTAAATGTAAACTGCAACTACCTTTTTCTTTCTGATGGTAGCGAGGATTTGCGGAAGACATTGTAACGCGAAAAGCACAGGTAGGCCATGGACGCGGGAGAGGCTGACAAGCATGAACCAAGATACTTCTATGAAAACTTGAACTATTGAACTCTTTCTGTTTGCCACAATATTTTGATAAGAGCTTGAGCTATTAAATCCTTATTTCTTGCCAAAGCATTCCGGTGAAAACCTGCACTTTTGAACCCTTTTGCTTGCCAAAGGACATTTCCATGATGACCATATGTCAACCCGATCAGAGGGGTATAACTACAGGGAGGGCTAGAAGGGGAGGGTAAAAGACTCCTCCGGGTCTTCAACGCCGCCAGTTGTGGTCTCCTGGTCCGCGGGTCCCTCACCTCCCAGATAATGGCTCTCCTCTGGTGTTTGGTTATGGTGAGTCAATAAATCATTCTTCTGCTGCTCTAACCCGACCCAGGTGTTGTCATCTTGCCGGATCCCGATACCTGCTCAACACACTGACCCGCTCATTTAAAGCGTGTTTTGGCTTGCGCATAGTTAGACCTTTCCTCAGGGCTCACTAAGACAATTTACCTTTCGACCCAACCTCCAATATTCTTCAAGCAAATTCTGTTTACCATTTATAGATACCAAGGGCAGTAGAAACCACTGTGATCACCTAGTCTGACCTCTTGTATAACCCAAACACGGGAGGCAATAAGACCTGATTATCCACTTCCTGCCGGTCTCTTGTCTTGCATCTACTCCTGCTCTACCCATCACACATGGCCTATTTGAAATTAGGTGGTGGTCAAAGGTAGTTTCTGCTCATACCTTAAGGGACACTGGGTATGCAGAGAGGGTTGCTGGAAAGTTCCCCAAGAAACCAAACCAGACAACTGGAATTCAGTAGAAAGATCTACTCAAACTAATTTCTAATATTTATAATATAGATTGTCTTTCAGACATCAGAAAATTATGCAATCTTGCTATTTAAAAAAAATATCACAAGTTTAATGTCTTAAGCCATGCAGTATATTCGATATAATGTTGCTTATGCTAGCATTAGTTGAACAAAAACAATGGTGGTTCTTTTTTTTTTTTTTAAGATATGAAGAAAAGTGCTTGAAGCTTCATAGTAAAAAAACAATCTGCAGATGTATCGTTAGCTATGAAGCAGTTATCACAAATGCTACTTTCTTTTCTTTTTTGTGGTCATCAGCTTTGTTTCACAGAGAGGTTTAAAATCATTACATCTAAAACGAAAGCCTATAAAAACATACTGAAAGGTACATGTCTTAAAAAGAGTTTTCTTAGTTTCACAAGCTTTTCTTATTTCTCTTTTATGGAGAGCTGAGACATTAAAATTAGCATTTGAAAGTATTCAAAAGATTGTTAAACTTCTCATTTAGATGTCAGGTTCCACAGGTGCTGTTTCTCATGAAATACAATGAAACCTGTACAAAACCAACCTTGTATTAGACAAATTCCTGTCTTAAGACCATGTTTCCCAAACAGATGCAGTACAATTCTGGCTCATCATAAGTGAAGACTCTCTCTGATAAACACCAACTTTTAGTTTATCCCTTGAAAATACATGCAATTATAATGAAACCTAACTTGTTACAATTATGACTGAGTTATATATTTCTATTACAATTATGACTGAGCTAGGCTGTTTCTTAATACATGTTCTAACACATAGTTAGCAAGCTTTATTTTAGCTATGATGACGTTTTGCAACTGATTCATAAATTAAGCATTATTAAGATAGTACACTCTATAACTTGCATTGTCAAATATTCACAATACTTAAATGGGTCTATTGCCAGAGAACAAATTCAATGAAGAGGGTGTAAAAATAAACCCAATTTCACTTGTATAATATGATTACTTGATTCCTCTAGAAAAATGTAACAGTAAAATGTGTCAAGAGAAGTTATAATAAGCTCATTTGCCTCAACTAATTCTTTTTACTAATAAAAAATTATAGAAGTGTAGAGCTGGAAGGGACCTGAAGAAGCCATTTAGTTCATTCTCTTGGACTGAAGCAGGATTAAGTATGCCTAGACTATCCCTGACAGGTATCTGTCTAACCTGTTCTTAAAACTCTGCAGTGGTACGGATTCTACATACCCCTCCTTGGTAAATTATTTCAGTATTTAACTATCCTTATAGTTACAACATTTTTCTAATATCCTACCCTGAATTTCCCTAGCTGCAAATTAAACATATTACTTCTTGTCCTAACTTTACTGAGTATGGAGAACAAACGATCACCAAATTACACCTTGAGGTCCTTACAAGATTCTACATCCTCTGACTAAAATCATCTCAAGTCAAAGGAGGGACTTTCATTTATATTATTTCCTTGCTCTAATATGCCTGATATACCTTAATACTCACTTGCTAATTGTATAAGTCATACATTATGCTTTTTATAAAGCTAGCCATGAAATAAGAGTAAATAACTACAACACAAGGCATTAGTTACCATGGGCATTTGAGTGCTAGGATAAACATAAATGACAAGTTTCCATTTCGAAAAATGTCAAGTCCACAAAACATTAGTAGTCTCAAAACAAGAAACGGTTATGCACGCACAGCGCTTTACTCCTACTCCACTTCTCTTGAATACAGTTGTTTATGATACAAATGATGCTGTCATTTTGTTTGTTGGATATGGGTAGAGCAAACCATTTTTCTCAACATCTAACTGCTGGAAAGATGCATTCTTACTGATTTACAAGACTACCTGCACTTTAAAATACTTTATTTTTAAGAGCAAGATGGTTTTCAGCTAGATAATTTTCTGTATTTACTGTTATAAAAATGTCAGCCACTCAATTAGCTGCATTTAAACCAAAAACATTCTCAACCAGTCAGAATACGTTTTTTTTGTTTGTCTGATTTAACTGATTGAAACTTGAAAGCTATTTCCCTCTCTTAAGAATGCAAATCCACGGACTTTTATTAACTACATCCTACAAACTCTAGCAGCCATATGTCAAACTCTCACGACTCATTCATCTTCCCACTGATCCTTCTACGACTCAAAACATCATTTGGTCCCCAGAGAGCACATCATCAGTACTAACAGCATTTTAGGTTCATAAACTCAGTTTAATTATCTTGCAAGCTAGAAGCACCTTCAAATTGTCGGAATAACCCAATCATTTTAGGTTCTGACATGAACCAGGAAAACAACCACCACCACCACAAATTCAGGCTGACACTTTATATTTTAAATCTTAACTAACTCAGTGATTTCCTAACTTAATTGATTCTCAAGCTTAAAGATTTACCTGGTATACATTCAGGAATTTTCCTTGTTTCTCTCAAGTTAATATGCATTTTTGTCATGCTTTACATATTGCTACATAATGTTTTATATATTAAGCTAGTTAAACAAATATACTAGAATGGCTTATAACTTCTATATTAACCAATGACATCTTCCAAAAATTAGACACATAAAAAGATATGAAAATGTATTTAAATTATACATCACACAAATACTGTAGTTTTTTCTATTACTCTAGCAAGTAGCTAGTGAAACATCTACGTCCTGTAAGAAAAGCAGTTATTAACTATGCTTACCCGACAGACCAACATTTCCCAATTTAAATTTGGGGTGGGAAAATGGGTAAGATTATTCATATGCCAGAAATGGTCACGAAAGTTTACCCTTGTTGCCCCACCAATGACCTCAAACCATAAACCATTTTTTTTTTTTTTTTAAAAGGGTTAAAGATAATCATACTCAATATTAAGGAAGACTTGGGTGTCTCCCAACTACAGACTGTACAGACTGGCAGTTACAATAAACTACATTAAATATGCTGTGGGTCTGTGATGTGAACTGAGTCACAACCTATGTTATAGCTCAGGAGATCTCAAGGTAAACTTGCATACTGATACCAGATGTGATTAACATTTGATTCCCCACTAAAATTGCTTAGACCCTGATTAGTGCAGAAAATGGCATTTTACATGACTCTGCTACAATAGTTCAGATTCAGATTTCAAAGAAACTTTTCTAACATCCTAATAAAATTTCTTTAATTTGACACATGGTATTTACCATTCTGTAACCCCATCCAGAGCTGTTTATGATCTTTTTTCTGCATCTCATTGATGACTTGACTTTTGTGCTTTAAGGCATCTGCTTCCTTTACACAAGCCATGAAATGAGCTTCAATCACATCTTTAGAAGGACAATGCAGAAGGTCCTTTTCTGGGAAGTTCTACAAGAAAATTTTCAGAAGGTAGAGATCAGCAAAAATAAGTATATTGTGCAGCCTTTAGTAATACATAAATATTTATTTTTCAGCAAGCAGAGAGACGAAGCACATAGATCATTAATCCTCATCCAGTTTATAGATTTCAGGGTTAATTACAATATCTAACTTTGAATTAAGAAATAAGTTTTGAAAAAAATATGTAATAGAAGCATCATTCAGATTTCATGGCTCTCTTTGTGGAAGGAAAAACACCTCAATAATCATACTGAAAGATTTCCAAAGCTTACAGAGTATTAGACACCTTTCAGGTTGGCCATTTCTCTGCAACAGTAGACAATGCTATAAGTTATCTCCTACCAATAGCATCTTTCCTGATCAGTCAGTTTACCAGTTTTTTTCAGTCTATTTCTATTTCCTGAATTTTGGTATGTTGCACCAAATTTTTAACAATAGAATCAGATACCACACATACTTTGGTAATGTAGATAAAGCAACTCCTCCTACAAGTACTTCCCCCTGAAAACAGTGCAAATTCTTGTCAGCCGTATAATTCACCTGTTAGGGCTAGGATTTATGTATTGGTTCTTTAATGGTTTTATGTGATTAAAGTTGGTGAACTTTACTCTCTAAAGAATTACAGATGTACTGGAAAATACTACCTTTTAAAAGTGGTAAACTATATAATTAGTTCTTTCCTCCTTTTTAAAATTACAGTGAAATATTGTTAATTTGTAAATAATAAATGTGTTGCACTTATTTAGCAAACCCAAAGATTAACAACTTTGGATCAATACACAATTTATCAGTCACAAATCTCTGGATGCTGATAAATTTGAAAAGAATTACACTTTTCCTTTCCGAAGGTATACAGTGGTGCTGTTTGTGGACATTTACATAAAAATAAAATAGTTGAATTTAGTTTACAGGATTTTTGCTTTCAAATGTGGTAGTGATGACCAGGCCAATAATGTGTTTGTATTTCTAACAGAATCACAGTTTGGTTGATCTCCTCCTATGTTGGAATCAGACTATGAGAAAGCACATTGGATATACAAGCAGATCCGGTGAGACAGGACAAATCAGGGTCTTTCCCCCCTTTTGAAGACCCTCAAAAAACCACCAAAAGCTTGATACTTCTGGAACTCCTGAGCATGATCTTTCCTATTGTTAATGAAAAGCCACAGCATTTATTTTTGTGCTAAGGGAACTTTTGGAGACAATGTTCTGATTGGAAGGATGCCATCCAGGTGCAAAAGGACCACCTTTTTGTTATGAAAAATGATGAATGGGAGATCACAAAACAGTGTCACAAGCTTTCCCATTCTTCAGGTCAAAGAGATGACCACTATGATGGCTATCTTCCGTGTCAGAATAAGACGGATTTATAGAGGGAATCACATGAGTCAGAGTAAGAATGGGAAGGAGGGGGGGCTGGATCACCATATTTCAAGTTCCCAAATAGGGAACACTTCCAGGGAAACAGGAATACAATTTCTATCGTAATGCCATACGATGCCACCTTTAGTTTTGTGCTGCTGCAGAGCACCAACACAGCCTTCAGACCAGAGCCTGCACCCAGCGGCCACTGCTGCTCTCAAGACATCCAGCTCTGAAGGCAAGGAAAACGCACAAACAAGGAAAAACCACGGATATGTGTTTGCATTTTAAAAATCCACCCAGACGGAGATTGGAGACCAAAAAAGAGGTTATGTCCAGGATAACCCAGATATATGGTTAACTCTACGGGAAGAGAGCAGAGTAAAACAGGTTCTTGAAAGGGTCACCAAGTCCCTGCTGAAGCTGCACAGAGGAGACATGAGCAGCATAGTTCTTGATCTGCACAAGAAGATTGCTGCACAGCTGTTTAGTTTCCAGGGAATGTTGGTCAGTTCCTTGTATCCTGAGTAGCCTTATAGTGCCTCCCACAATTGGGTTCAACCCCACAAAGACACAATTGGTATTCATGGACACACAGGAACCTTGTACTGGAAAGAGGCTGTCTTGTCCATCGCACATCATGGAGGGAAGAGAAAAAGGTTTCTGCTAGACTTGTTTCTGAAACAGAATGGGCTTGGTTTCTGACTTCTGAAAGGAAGATTTTTGATATATATATGCCTATGGGGTCTATAGCTGACTGGAAATCTACATAGAAAGAAATAAAGTTTACTTCTTTCATATGAGGATAGATAGGATTTGAGACATTAACTGAAGAGGGCAAGAAACAAAATTTTCATTTTGGAAACCTACTCCAGAAAATCTCCAAAAGTCTATGCAGACCTACAACCCTGGATTTAAAAAACAATCCTCCCCATTCCCCTCTCTCCCAAAAAAAAAAAAAAAAAAAATCTAAACTCTGCTCTACACTTAAAATTTAGATTGACCTAGCTACTTCATTGGGGGCAGTGAAGCACTCCTGCAGGCCTAAGCAATGTAGTTAAGCTGACCCAAACCACATCTAGTTGCAGCTAGATTCTGGCCTAGAAAAACAAGAGGCCTTAGGGAAGACACATGCATCGCCAGCATCTTAATGAAATGTTGCACTGCCATGGCCTTTTTTGGATCAACCTACCTTCACAAAAAAACAGCAATCTCCAATGTGTCCCTGAACCAGTGAGATTTAAGGGTCTGAATGAGATGGACAACAAATAATTTCACTTTTTGGGAACACCCACTTAAGTTCACCGTAAACACAAGGAAGGAAATATAGGTCGCGCTTTGCACCAGAATTCAGTTTATCTTTAATTTCAGCTGAGAGAAAGTCTAAGAGAATAAAACTACATTTGACTTATTCTTGCAAAAAAGGCTCAGGAGAGGCAAGAGGCAAAGAGACTTGTATTGCCCAAAAAGGGCAAAGAGACTTGTATTGTCCAGGGCACAACTTTTTTATGTAGCTTCTTAGGAATGAACCTACCTGGCCCCCTGGAAAAAAAGAGGAAGGAAGATGCCTAAACCCTGTTAAATCAGGCAATGGTCCCAATCTTCAAGGTTTTTCCTCTAGCTAAAAAGCAACGCATTAGGGGCAGCAACAATCTGTGTAGATAACTACCTAAATATCCTCCTCAGCCCACAGCAGGGCTGAAAGGATTTCCTATGATGAGCCACTTATGCATGGGTAGCAGACACATAGATCCTGTAACAAAGGACTGGAAAGCATGCCCACATTCTGGACACATCCTCTACTTTCTTCTTTAGGGAAAGAGGAGGAAAAAAAAGGTGGCTAGATGATTCTGAGTTAGCTGCTTCATCTGTGGAGTATACTGAGCAGAGGATGGAAATCAAGCATAAGGCAGCTGAAAAATAATAGCATAAAAATACCATACAAATAATGGTGTCCTAGATAAAGGTGCCTGCAGGTTCTGCAAGAGGCAGATGAGACTGGAGATACCTACAGGAAAAGGCACTGCACCCAAAACTCTAGTCCCTGACTCAGCATCAGCTGTCATGATGACATTAAGAAACATTATACGCTAAGGTCTGCACATGTTAAAAATCAAGTCACAGAAATTACTTGAAAAGTATTGTGCATGTCTTCACTTATCTGACCAGCGGCCATACTTAAATAGTTTTATTTTTATTCATTATTAAGAACTTCTTGAAGGTAAATTGTTGTGTTTTGTTTTTAAGCTAGAGCAATCGTAACCAATCTGTCAGTCAACCTCTGATGATGCAATTCTGAAATTTGATGAAGCAGTCAATAACTCTTCCAAGAAATATTTTAATTCAGAATGTATGGGGTGGGGTGGGGGGAGGGGGAGGTATTTATTTGGTATTGGTTGCTCGGGTTCTCTTGGCATTCGGTATCTTTAGAGTAAAAAGACCACCAAGTTTTATTTACACCACTGACATTACTGCACATAATTTACAATACTTAGCCAAAAAACAGTACCATGTCTTTCCTACAACCAGCAACAACGAGTGACCATTTCTATAAGGTTATTGCAGAAACATACCAACTAACAAGTTTCACCAGTCTGGTTTCGTACTCTGTTTGACCTAAATATATCTGTCAGTTCTATTTTACATAACACCTGTTAATATGTGAACAGTCCCTTACAGACTGAAAAATTACTAACTACAAAGTTGCCCTGTAACATTGTCTAAGGGGGGAAAAAAACCACAGCTGATCCACCAAGTCATCCATAGCACAACTAGAGTGAAATGAACAATACATCATAAGACCATTCCCTATCAAATTACTGCTTCCATGAAATTTTATTGAACCCATCTTTCTGATATATATAATCTTTAAACTTACCAATGAAGCTAAATATTTATTTTAGTCTGTTAGTAGAGTTCTCTCAAGATCACACAATCCAGGCATATTCACTCAAATTATTTACAGGAAAATATTTTACTCTACTGCTTTGATTACAGTGTGGGGCTCTGATATTGCAAACATACTGCTGATATTGCTTTAAGCATGTGCATAATTGTAGGTTCAAGGCCCAGGTATGAAATTTGCTTTTACTCAAAAGAGGAGCTCTTAAGTATGAGCCCGTTAAAGCACACAGACAATTTTAATAGCCACATAAACAGTAATACTTATGGACAGCTTTAAAACGGTTCTATCTTTCACTTTATGTATATCATATGTATATGATCATTATGTATATTCATTTGAAATGCATCTTAAAAGTATTATTGATCAGTTACTCTTTCATTTGCCTTCCCAGACCCAAGTTCAACATTCTCCAGTTTCTCTGTAACAGAGGAAAACATGAGAACAATTCTGAATGTCCATCTTAGCAAATGAAGGAAGAACTATGATTAAAACTGCAGCTAAATATACTTCTATCTGGTGGGTTGTTTCTTTTAATCCTTAATGCTGTAAGAAAGCCTTGCACTCCTGTGGCACTTTATAAAGATCTCAAATAACTTCACAAATATATACATTAAATCTTATACCTCTATGGAAGGTAGAAAATAATTGTTTCCCTAAATCCCATTTTGGAACTGGAAAAACAGTAATTTGACCAAGGTTACAGAAGTAGCATGTGTGAGAGCCTAGAACAGAACCCTGGTCTCCCAATTCCCAGTTCTTTACTTATAGCACAAGACCACCCTTACCATTATTTTAAAAATAACATTGCATTCCCCCTTTATCTGAGTTGTAAATCATTTCTATACTATTATGTGCCAGAACTGTGTATACAATAAATACATTTGTTATTCTTTAAAAGTGCCTCAGGGCTCCTTCTTTGTTATGCAATTACTGCTTACTTTTAGAAAACAATTTAACTTTTGTTTAATATTTAAGTTTCCATATTAACACAACAGTATTCATAGAAAGTGTTAAAAACACTGCCTAAATAAAGAGAGCTGTTTTCAGAACTCAAAGGTGAATACCAAATACAGTAGCTATCCCTACATTTTAGTAATCTTACATATTAAATCCAATGGTTTTACAAGTCTCTTCTATAAACCTCTACTAGAAAGGAGTAATGGAACTTCTGATTCGTGTTTAAGTTTTTAGCTTCAGACCTAAAGGCTGGAGGGAAAATACAAAAGATATCAATTTATTCTAAGACTGTTAGTGCACTTTAGCCAATTACTGTTGATCATGTACCTTTAGAAGGGAAAGGAGAAGAGCTATGAATGACAGAAGTCACAAAATCAGAAAAATCCCATGATATTGACTTAAGCTCCTGCTTTCTCTCAAGAACTGCATAAATCAGAACAGGGTTATAACATATATTTTTATTAAAGTATTTAAATTAAATCCAAAAAACAAGCAAACTAAATCTAGGCTGAAATATTATCCTTAAACTACAAAGTTACAATGAGGTTCTGAAACATATAAAAGCCACGACAGAATTTTGACGTACTTGGGGTAGGTCAGAACAGTGGCTCCCAACTGGGGGGGGGGGGGGAAAAGGACCCCTTAGGGGACACAAAAGATTCCAGGGGGTTCATGAGGCTTCAATAATATTAAGGTTATTTAGTGCCCAAGTTCTGCACCAGTAAGCGCAGAGGTACATGCCCCACCAATGGAGCAGCAGCCCCAAGTTCCACACCAGCCAGGGCAGGGGAGTAGCCCCCACAGTCCTGCACTGGCGAGGTGCCCAGCTGGAGATAAGCAGCACTTCGCCAGTGGGAGCCTAAAGCAGCTCCAGCCAACCTGCCAGAGCCCCCCTGCATCACCCTCAGTCTAGAAGGATGGAAAACAGTAGGGACACATGGTGTGTCCAGTGGTAGCCGTGCCAGGGAAAGCTTTGTTTCTTACCCAGATAAGAGTAATTTATTATTATTTAATTTAGCGTTGTAGTTATCATCATCATTTGTGTTTATAGGCCAAGTGAGGGGGTGCGGCAAGATAGGATGGGATGTGGGGGGTGACATGCATTTTACCTAGTGTTAACTAGGGGGACTCTCACTCAAATATGCTGGGAATCACTGAGTTAGAATGATGTTTTCACTTCAAAGATAACTAGAACTAGTTTTGTTTAAAAAGAAGTACTTTTAAATGATTTACTAAAAACAAGGAAGTTATATTAAGGAGGGCAGAACTCTGCATATTGTATGCTTGAAGCAGCAAGCTAAGGTTAGGCAGGTGTTTCATTGAAGAAACTCAAGTGCAATATAAATGTTTTCAAACTTTTTACTTTCAATTTTCTTTTATAACAGCTCATGTTGATGCTTCATATGCAGCTGATCTCAGCCCAAAGATTTTAATTTTTTTGATAGAATATTTAAGAAGTCTGTTCAGCCATTTGAGATATACAGGGGTAAATGCATTTTTCAGCTGTCCAAATTCTACATGTGTACATTGTCCTCAGTAAGAAATGCAATCTTCATTACATTTGAAACATATACTTTTAAAAAAAAACAAGGAGTCAGTCTGTTGGCACTTTTAGGCTATATCTACACTAGAAAAGTTAAGTCGACTTTGTTAAATCGACTTTAAGTCAACTTAAAGTCGACCTAATTAAAGTTGACTTAAACTGGACTAAGTTGACTTAGCTTTAAGTCAACTTAGTCCACTTTAAGTCGATCTAACCACCCTTAAGTTGACTTAATAAAGTCAACTTAAGGGTGACTCCATGTCCACACTGTCCTTAAGTCGACTTAAGGGTTAAGTCGACAATGAGTGGTAGTAACAAAGTTGACTTAAGCTTTCATTAAGTCGACTTAAGAAATTCCTTAAGTCGACTTAATGAAAGCCTAGTGTGGACCTGACTTAATTTAAGTCGACTTAAGCCTCCTTAAGTTTACTTAAATTGCCAGTGCAGAGACAGCCTTAAAGACTAACAAATTTATTTATCGCATGAGATTTTGTGGGAGAAAATGCCAACTTCATCAGATGCTTTGAAGGTGGGATCTTAAAGAATGGAAGCAAAATAAATGCAGGGGACTGTAAATCATAGGATCAGGTCAAACTGTTACAGCCAATCAAAGCAGTTGTTTCAATTCAAACAGTGGAGAACAGCAATTAGCAGGGAGGTGAGTGGGGGGAAGGAAAGCAAAATTACCTGTTGTTGTGGGGGAAAAAAACAAACATTTAAAATACATTACCCTCCCTAAGTAAGCAAGCTATTTTTTCCATTCTGATTTTAAGTGCATATTTTCTAGACAAATGTTCTTATATGTAGAGTATCAAAGTGATTAACTGATCAAAAATCAAGAGTATAGAACCATAGAAATATAGGGCTCGAATAGCTCTCACGAAGTCATCAAGTCCAGCCTTCTGAGTTGATGCAAGAGCAACTAAAGCTAAACCATCTTGACAAATATGTCTCCAAACTGTTCTTAAAAACCTGACATAATGAGGATTCCCAAACCTCCCGTGGAAGCCAATTCCAGAGTTTATAGTTAGAAAACTTTTTCTAATATCTATCCAAGATATCCTTTGCTGCAGATTAAGCTCATTACGTCTCCTCCTACCTTCAACGGATATGGAGAACAACTGATCATCATCCTCTTTATAATAACTCAACACATCTGAAGATTTACCAGGTCCCCACTCACTCTTCTTTTCTCAAGACTAAACATGCCCCCTTCTTGAACCTCTCTTCATATGACAGGTTTTCTAAGACTTTTATCATTTTGTTGCTCAGCTCAGGACTCTCCAATTTTTCTGCTCTCTCCTAAAGTATGCATCCAGAATTGGACATACTACTCCTCTAGCTGAGGCCTCAGCAGTGCTGAGTGGAGTGACACAGCTATACGTCTTACATGTAACACTCATAACATTTTACATTTTGTAGCTGTGCATTGATTTTTCTTTCTTAAGTGTAGTACTTTGTATTTGTCTTTAAGAAAGCAACAAGATAAAATTCCAGGTCAATTCTCCAATTTGTCAAACTCATTTGAATTCTATTCCTGTCCTCCAAAGTGCTCGCAATCTCTCTCAGCTCCATGTATTCACATACCCTCCACTCCATTTTCCAAGTCATTAACGAAAAGATTTACTAATATTAGACCCAGGACTAACCTCAGTTGGATTCCATTAGAAATGCCTTCACAGTTTGACACTGAAACATTGGTAACTGTTCTGAATGGAGCCTTTCAACTTCTTGTGAACCTACCTTGTAGTAATTTCATCTAAACCACACTTCTCGAGTTTGCATATGGGAATGTCAAACACCTTACTAAAAATCAAGCTCTATCACCTCAGGTTTCCCCACTAGGTAAGTAACCCTGTCAAAGGAGGAAAATTGGTTGGTCTGGCAAGACTTGTTCTTGATAAATACAATGTTGGCTATACCTATAACCACATTATCTTCTAGTTGATTACAAAGTACCCATTCAATAAATTTCTTCGACTATCTTTCTGGGTATCAAAATTAGGCTGACTGATCTATAATTCCCTTGGTCCTTTTTGCTTCCTTTTTAAAAGACATGCTATGTTTGTCCTTTTCCAGGCTCCTGGAACCTCACCTATCCTCCAAGAGCTCTCAAGGCTAATTCCTAACAGTTCCAACATTGTTTCAGCTAGATCCTTAAGTACCCTAGGATGAATTTCATCAGGCCCTACCAAAATGAATACATCTATCTAACATA
Source organism: Pelusios castaneus (assembly GCA_007922175.1). Classification (NCBI taxonomy): domain Eukaryota; kingdom Metazoa; phylum Chordata; order Testudines; family Pelomedusidae; genus Pelusios; species Pelusios castaneus. Next base: position 2,363,463 of record ML685895.1, read on the forward strand.
ACTAAATATTTTAGTTTGTGCTTCTTCCTCTTTTTAATATTAATTATGTTGACTATCTGGCTCACCACTAATCTCTTTTATGAAGAGTGAAGCAAAACAGGCATTCTGAGGCCATGTCTACACTCTAAATGCTGCGCAACAGGATTGACTGGGAGGCCAGTATAGACCCGCTCAATCAATCCTAGAAGTGCTCTCGCATCGACGCAATAACTTCACTCCTCCAAGTGGAATAATGCTGAGTCAATGGGAGCGCATCGCTGGTTGATGGAGAGGAATGAAGACAGCAAGGTAAGTGAGAACGTACATCTCCCATCGACTTATCCCTGCAGTGTTGTTTATGCCTCAGTCTCCTTGATACGATCAGTAATTAGCTTTTCATTGCTTCACTTTCCTTTCTCCTAATGTATTTATACAATCTCTTCTTATTAACATTTATGTTCTTCGCTAGGTGTGATACATTTTGTGCCTTAGTCTCGCTGATTTTGTACCAACATGCTTGTGCTATTCTTTCGTACTCCTTAGTAATTCATCCACATTACCACTATTTATAGGATTCCATTTTGATTTTCTGGTCACAAAAGAGATCCTAATGGAGCCATACTGCCTCAGTTTATTCCTAACTTTCCTTTACACAGAAATAGTTTACAGTTGTCTTTTTAATATAGTCTCTTTAAGAAGCAATCAGCATTTCTAAACCATCATAAGATTTCACACCCCTCCCCCCCCCCCAGGCCTTACCCACAAGTTATCTGAGTTGGAGTCAACTTTTTTGAAGTCCATTGTCCTTATTTTGTTGCTGTCATTCATTCCTTTCCATAGAAAAAATTAAATCTATCATTTCATGATCACTTTCACCCAAATTATCTTACGCTTTCAGATTTGTAACTTATTCCTCCCTGTTGGTCAAAATCAAGGCTAAAATGGTCGTCCACCTGGTTACTTTCTGCAGGTTCAGAAACAAGAAGTTGCTCCCAATACATTTTGAGAACGTATTGAAAATGTTGCCATATTACTTTTCCAACAGATGTCGGCACAGATGAAATCCACCATCTCTACCAGGTCTTATGTTTTGGCTATTTTATTGTGATGTAACCCATTTTATCCTCCTTTTATCTTTATGCAGAGACTTTCAAATGGGCTGCCTCTCTCCTCCTCCTGAACCTCAGAATAAATGTATATATTCGTGATGTATAATGCAACACTTCCTCCCTTTTTCCCTGATTGTCTTTCCTAACAAGATATACCTCTCTAGATCAATAATTCAATCATTAGATTTATCACTCCAGGTCTCTGTGATGCCAATTAAATTATTTTATATATTAATACTTCCAGTTCATTCCCCATACTTCCTGCTTTTGTATACAGACATCTAATGTGCTGAGCAGATTCCACCACCGATTTCCCTTTTGTTGTTCCTATAACCCCCTCCTCAACCTTCCCTTACACAGTCGTTATCCCCTCAAATCATGTTGCGAGTTTTCCCACACTCCCACCTGAAAAATTATTTAAACCGCAAATTCAAATTGAATTATGTAGGTTCTAAGCGGGCATGCTTCATAATGTTCTTCATCTGTAACAGCTCATGAAACTGGTAGCTAATTGATTGTGTTAGGCATGAATTAAAACAGCAAAAAAAATCGGTAAGTCCCTCTCTCTTATTCCATCTATGATGGTGGGTTATGATGTCAAGAGGCCGAAAATATACCTCAAGACATCATTTAGATTCTTAGAATGTATGTACTCATGATGTGGTTAATACAGGAAATGGGCCAGTAAAAGCTACTTTTCTTAGAATGTGCAATGATTACATCGCATAATCTAAGAAACTGAACAGGGCCTACAGTACCTTTTGGACATTTTCATGAAGGATGTCTCAATACCACCTATCTTTCAGCTACATCCAAAAGAAGCTCAACAGTTCTTTTGGCTTCTCTGCAACGCACCTATCCGCCCATCCTCAAAAACACTGCTGCTTACAGGTGCACGTTGTAAGGAACTCAGAGGGCACACTTCCTAAAAGAATCAAAATAAACCAGTGATTCCCAACCTGTGGCCCATGGGCCATTTTCAGCCTGCAGGGTCTTTAAGAGTGGCCCACGGCTCCTCTCCTGAAGGCTGCAGAAGGGAGTGGCTGCCTATATACGCAAGGGGAGCGCATTACCAGTGCAAGCTCCTTGCTGTAGTCAAGGGGACAGTAGATCAGCGCTCCCCTTCCCATAGCTGTATCAGGGAGCATAGCAAAGTGCTCCATTTGGATCTCTAGGTTCTGGGTCCCCACTGGAGTCAGAGGAAGGAAGGAGAGCACTGATCTCCTCTCCCCCTGGTTACAGAAGGGAACCATCTAGGAACCCAGGAGGAGTGCACAGTTTCCTTGCTGCAGCCAGGGGGATGGGAGATCCTACTCACTGATCTCCTTCCCTCTCACTGCGGTGGAGGGGAAGAAGGGATGCTGGTGAAGACTGGTGGACCTTCAGGTTTGTAAGGCCCTTGAGCTAAAAAGATTGGGAATCACTGGAATTGGAACTCCTGGACACTTCCATAATTTTTAAAGGAAATTTCTGTAGAAAGAAGTGCACAGCATGGATCTTATTTTAACCAAATACCTGAGTGTCTTGTTTCCTTACCTAGTCCTCACAACCCATATTGCCCCTATTCATTTACATTCTTTTATCTTGTACAGCTTACGCCTTTTCTTATATACATACAAGAAAACAATGGTTGAAAATACAAGTTACTAATTGTTATTAAATATAAACGTAACTAAAAGGAAATAGAATGTGAAAGTGTTAATGTAACATTAGGCAGAGAATTCAGGCAAAACAAGCAGAACATACTTCTAGAAGGGCTGAATTTGTGCAACATCTTCCTGGCAGATTAAAACTCAGCTACAGTTCCCCAAAATGCATGTCACATTTACCAATGATTCACCCAGATTGTTCCTGGTAGCAAGAATTCCTAAATGTTTTTTTTTAAAAGCTATGGTGTTTGAATGCCCCTCAGCTCATTTACCGAGGGCATTGAGAACTACCTGACTAAACAAACACCGTTTTGCTTTGCATTTCACAAATACACAAAATCAGTTAACAAGCCAGTTTTTCCTAGCAACACCACATTTTGTTCACTATGTTAATTCCTTTGTGTCCCTACAATAAAAAACAAAAACCCACATCTGTAGAGTTTTCTTTTTATTTAAAAGAAAATTGCTAATAAGAAATTGAAGCATCCTTTGCAATTTTGACTTCAACTCTTATTTGAAAGTACCATGTCTGATGATTGGGTGTAACATAATTCAGGTTCAATGCTAATTCAGTGCAACTACTCTCCTGAGCAAACATTAATAACACTACTAAATTATATTTGACAGTTTTATGATGTGTAATCAGTGCACTGTTTCCTTCAGTGACTTAACAGTTGCAAGGCTACCAAACTCATTTCACTTAGTCCTTGAAAGGAACTCAAACCAAGTGTGCTTTCAACATACCAAGGAGTAATCTGATTTTTCAGATTTGTATAATCCCATCCCCCTCCAAATATTTCCAAAGGAACAAGCTCTCAAGGGCTGACTTTCCTTTTCAAGTTACAAAGAATCAAAAGTCAACTGTAGAGAGGGCTTGCCTTCTCCTCTACCCAACTGCAACAGCATACATTCAAACAGTTTATCCTGAAGCAAGTGGTTCATCTTTTTAAAGATTAAAACAGACAGCCGTTTTCCAAGATATGCATATGCATTTAAATGACCTATTTCTTGGACAGCAAAAGCCAGCTCCACATTCTGGACAGATGTACTGGAGCATAAACTTTCCCCTTAAAAAAAAAAGTATGCATGTAGTTCAGAAACAGGAGGAAGTAGAATTATGAAACTTGGTTTCAAAGTTTCATGCAGTTCTCACTAAGATGAATTATTTTGAACTAGAAGAAAAAAAAATGCATTTTAACTTGTACCTTGAAATGTACTGTGATGTTCCAAGGAAGAGCTGTATTTGATGCATGAAGGTCAAACAGCAACCCAATTGGATAATGCCTAAAAAATGAGGAGAAAAGAGTAAATTTAATGCAAATGAGTTGTACATTTAGAATTACATAAACAGTAATCATACTTCCAATTCCAAATTAAAAAAACTGCCCATTATTCCCTATCTTTTTAGTCACTGTTAAGCATACTCAAAGCACCATACAAGGAACGACGATTGACTTGGGTTAGTTACTAGCAGAGTCGGGACTAGAACTGAACAGTTTCCAATTCCAAGTTTTATACTCAAGCCAACAGAAGATCATATTTACTCTTGACATGACTCCCCACTTCGCTCCTGACTTACAACTTAAGAGAGTGATTGCAAACAGGCAGCAGAACAAAGGGCATGTTGGTAGGTGGCTAGGTGAGGCAACAGCGGCCAGGATTTGTTCAATTTTTTAACCCCATTATGATGAAACTAGTCAGAATAAAATAGAAAGTATAGAGAAACTGGGATTCAAACTAAAACTAATACAAGTTACAAGAATGGAGATCGCACCCTCTAAGTCAGGGGTCTCAAACATGCAGACCAGATACAGCCTGTGAACCTCTTCCATCTGGCCTGTGATTACGCTCTGCGGGACAACATTCTCTCCCTAACCCAGAGACAGTGTGGTCTCGCATATCCAGCACTCCATGATGCCATGAGAGTGTTGGGTCTCATGACATCGTGGAGCGCTGAGTATGCGAGACTGCGCTCCCTCACAGAGAAAGAGTGTGTTGTTGTATTTTGGTATGTATGGCCCATTTGAATTATATTTAAGTCAAATCTGGCCCGCCATAGCAAATGAGTTTGACACCCCTGCTCTAAGTGTTCACTTTCTGCTTTGAAGTAAAAAATGTAGATACAATTTACTATATCAAAATATCTGGCCTTTTATGACAGACCTTGTCAAGTGCAGAAAAACTGGGGCATCACTAGCCACTGGCCTATGGGGCCCGTGCACCAAATGGACTGCCCAGTGCCACTCTAGCAGCTTGCCCTGCTCACCGTGCGCGCCTGAGAGCTGGGGCCAAGCCGGAGCAGGGCATTTTAACATCTCCTGCCCTGAGGCATGCCCAGGCACGTGGGCCAGAGCAGGAAATGTAAAAGGCCACATGCGCCTGAGCCTGGCCAGAAAGCAATTTCCAGTGACCAGTGTCTGTGGGGTTGGCCCCGTTGGCTTCAGAGGGTGAGTATGCCCCCGTTGGGTGAGGTACGGAGAGTGGAACAGGGAGGGAGGAGAATGGGGAGCCATGCGAGCTAGTGCTGCAAGGAGCAGGGGGGAATGATTTGGGAGCCACAGCTGGGAGGGGGGGTGGGATAGGGAACCAGGAGCCTGGCACAAGCTGGTGGGGGCACTGGCATAGCAACCCTCTCTGCCTTGCCTTCACTCTGTTCACAAATGGCAGAGGAGGCAGGCAGATCATGATGATCCCACTTGTAGCACCACTCTGGCAGCCCCAGTCTGCCTGCCTCCCCTGTCACTAGCTCACCAGCTTCCCTCAAACATGTGCACCTGGAAGCTGGGGCCGAGCCGGGGCCTTCTTAAACCTCCCACCCTGCAGTGCACCCAGACATGTGGCCCAGGGTAGGAACAGCACGGAAAACTGAAAACACCATGGCCTTGGGAGTTCCGGCAGCTAGTGGGGCTTCCAAGGCAGAGTGCAGCCTTCAGACCACGCATCTGAAAGGGCTGCCTAATATGCAGACCCCAGGACCATGCCTGAGGCAGTGGGCCTGTGTCCAGAATCTTTTTTCTTATTTAGCAACACCCCTGCAAAATAAAATACAATACAATACTGTATTTTAAACCTTTCCCAAATATTTACTGCATACATTTTTATACCGAAACCTAAAAATGGCCATCTCATTCACTGTTTCTCTTAATGAAATATGACAACTGCTTAGAATGTTTTCTTGTATATGATACATCACGCTCAATTCTCATGCCTTGAAAAAGCTTAGAAATTAGTATTTTGGGGAAACATGACAATTTTGTTTAAGTAAAAAACTGTTCTTAGGCCCTGGTCCTGCAAATATTTATGAACGTGTGCTTAATTTCACACATTGAGTAGTCCAACTGAATTCATGAGATTGCTCCCAGAGGATAGAGTTAAGCATGTGTTTAAGACTTTCCAGGATGGGGCCTTAAAGAGCCCTGCTTTAAACAAGGGGTTGGATTAGATGATCTCCTGAGATCTCTTCCAACCCTAATCGCCTGGGTTTATGATTCTAAGGACTGAAGACAACATCATTTCTAGAGAAATTGCGTGATATAGTAGATTATTTTCACAACAGCTGAAGATAGTAAACAATCTAGTGCTTCAGCACCATCTACTGGCAGTTAGCCCAAAAGCCAAGACAAATTAAGAGATACAAGGTGTGTAAGAATGTCTTTTATTGGTTCAGCTTCTACTGGAGAGAGAGACAAACTCCTGAGCTTACAAAGACTGGAACCTGGGACCAATACAGGTCAAACAACACTATATTCAAGACAAGCCTTAAAAAATTCAAATAGAAATCTGATTCCTTTTTAAGTAGATGATATTCTTTTGAGTTTAACTACTGAAAATTTCCTAACAATAATGAGAAAGAACAAGAGTGGACTGCATTTTGCTGGAAAAAAGTGAGAAAATAGGATGAATACAGAACAGAACTTTCAGAAAATATGGATCCATTATTAATGCACATCATTTTTACTACTACAGCAAAGATCTGCAAAGACAATACATGCAAGAGCATTCTGGTGGGCTAAGTAAAACGTGGATTTCCTTTAAAAATTACACAACTGTACAAGGAACATATCACATGGCACCTGGAGGTTTTGGATGTTCCAGAAATGAAGGATAAGGTCCTAGAGCATTAAAATTTAGTTAAAGAAATTAGCCTTGGCCATCAGTTTAGGGCTAAGATAGATGTGGCAACAACATAAACTCATGCTAGGGACCTGAAAGCACAGGTCAGGGAAGGAATTTAAAAAAAAACCCAGAAATAAAAAGAAACAGTTTTTCCAAGTAAGCAAGTAGCAAAGAAATAGGCAGACCGTCAGACAAGCATGACTATACAAACTACTTAAGGAAGATTTCCTGTTTAAAAGATACTATTTGATTGCCAGAGTCAGGCTGAACTGGAGTTCAAGCCCAGGACAGACAGGCCTTGTACAAGGGAAATAAAAAAGGAAAAGAAAAGATTACAGGAGGCCGCAGCTCTATAAGCTGCTGGAACAATGGTTAGTTCTGGCAGGGCTTTAGACTATAAATGCATAGCAGTGACTTTATTTCCAGCCACTGTCAATTAGATGTTGCTATAGGTGCTTGTAAAGTATACGTATGCAGCTGCAGACCTCTATTTTAGTGAATTCATATTTTCAAAGAGACATAGGGGCCAGTAAGGGAAATTAACTTCCCTGAACTTTCCAACATTGGGGGGCGGGGTAGGACTTTGAAAAAACACTGCAAAAAGATGAAGTGTGTCAGCCTGAACAAATAGGAACTATTATTATTTTCACAGCAGAAATAACTTTCTGGGGCGATAAAATAAGATGTGTAGCATATAAGCCAGTGTCATGTCAAGGCTGTTAAGGACAGAAAAGAATTGATATGCCACAGAATTTGTGATGAAGGTGAAAACTGAGATGATATAACATATTTGAAGCTAGTGATTGACATTTATATATTTTGTCTTCCATCACTAGAAGTTCTCAGTGAACCAGAAATGAAGGATCAGGCCCCAGAGCATTAAAATTTAGTAAAAGAAATTAGCTTTGGCCATCAGTGTAGGGCTAAGATAGATGTGCAAGCATCACCAAGTATGCAACATGTATACAGAGCAATAGAGGACAGAGAGCAGACATCTCTACTTGTTTGATGTTTTCATTTCTCATTGTGTGTTCATAAAATATAATGCAAAAATCCTACTTTAATCAATAGCTCTTTATAGACGACTTCGTAAGATTCTGGAGGTTCACATTTTATTAACAATATATTTAAATTCCACCCAACGTGCAGAATACCTTGCAATATCTTAAGTAGTAATTCCACAGATATTTACTTCTAACTCATCAATGTGCAATTATTTTTTTTAAAAAGTGACAATGTAAAAAGTCACATTGACTGAAAATTTTTACTCATTACAATTAACAGTTAAGATTTCTATAAATGGAGGATCAGAGATTTTCCTTCCCCTCCCCCCCATTTCCTGTCTTTGCACTTCAATAAATCAGATCTCATGTTGATCATGAACATTTATAATTAAAATGTGTCTTTTTGAGGACTTTTAACACTGCTCTGACCAATGAACTACTGTCCTATCAAAGCAACAGATAATAAATTTTTTTTTTAAAAATTACCAAACTTACCCAGTCCCCCATGATGAGTTTCACTGATACCCATCCTATTTCCCTAATGTTTCTAGACTTTTTCAACTACTTTTAATTTGTGTAACCCATCTCAATACTTTGCCTCATCAGTTCCCCCACCTCCATTCCACCGTCACTGTTCCTTTAGCCTCCAAGGCTAATTTAAGCATCTCTGTCTCACCATTGTTCCTCTGTCACAAGGGCTTTCTGTTGCATGGAACCAGAAAAATCTATATTGATCCTTTTCTGTTCATGATGTCTTTTGTTGAGAGGGTTTATCAGGAAATGTGCTCCATCCAGCAAAGACCAGATTGGTTAACTTTCTGGGCATGCTAAAGAGTCCGTTTTCTACCCTGCCAGACTTCTGAAAAGGGCTGAAGATTGGAGTGGACTAGATATTTATGTAGGGGCAGTTTTTATACTGTATTTTGAATTGTCTCAATTATTTGCTGTTTGTATTACAAGGCCACCTTCGGGGCTCCAGTCAAGACTGAGGCTCCATTATGTTAAGTGCGAGACATCCACCATATAGAAATGTTTGTTAATTTAAAAAAACCAAAACGCATACCTAAATTAAACTATGGAAAACCAAATATCATGTACTCAAGTGTGAAAAGTATTCAGCTAATACTTTACTGTACAACTCCTTTACATCATTTGCTAACAGCACCACAGAACTATTCTGATGTCTGGCCTAGTTAAGCACCTGGATGAATGGCAACTGGCTGTACCTAAACACAGACCCTAGGTAAATGATGTGGGGGAATGAGATCTGTTCTGAAGTTCTAGCCCTCCATCAGGGTAATCTCTCAGAGACCATCAAATCAAGCTGGTTTACAGCCTCAGGATCCTTCAGGATTCCTCCTGGAAACTCAAATAGCTAATTCAGAGGAAAAAAAGAGGACAAATACTTTGTCCCATTGACATCAAAGTAAAATACTGTTCCCATCCTGCACCCTGTGATAAGTTGACATGGCCAGACTTGATTACTATAATTGCCTATACCTAAGAATGAGCACGAGCAATATTAAAATAAGTTTCATTTGGTCCAGAAGGCAGTACCTGATCTTCCTCAGCAACAATGACCACAAAAGGAGACAAATACTCCACTCAACTGTACTAGCTCTCCACACATTACTAGACCAATGTCAGCCGCAGTCTTAATCTTTATACCTTCTTTGAAATTTGACCAAGCTACTTAGACTACCCCTCTTCTCCCAACGAAATTAATTCCAGAGACAACTACTTTCACCAGGAACTGTTCTGCTGTCCACTTCAAAGGTGAAAGTCATGAGAAAGGAAGGGAGAGCTTTCCAAGCATTTGTCCCAAGACTATGGAACTATCTTCCAAAGGTGGTTAATATGACTTAAAACAGTTAAAACACTTCATCTTATTTTTGTGAGAAAGCCTGTAAGTAAATAAAATTAAATAAAGAAATATCCCAAGCATCAAAGTCAAATGCAAGGCAGAGCAGAATGTTTAACATAACTAGTTAGCCCATATTTTAAAGCGGCCATTCAAGGTAGAGGAACCCATTAAAACCTTTGCAGTCAAAGGACAAAAAGGGGAGTTAGTGGGTTACAGGCTGTTTTAATAAGTCATAAATCCAGTGTCCGTTTCCAGAAAAAATTAAATGCTTATTATAACAATTTGTAACCCACTAACCCTCCCCTGCGTTGGTACCATGACTGCAAAGTGTTAATGGGCTACTCTATTTTGAATGGTCCCTCACAGTATGAGCTAACTACTTTTCCTAAACAATCTGTTCCACCATGCATTTTGCTGTGATGCTGGAAATTTCCCAGACCTCTCTGTGGCTCAAAAGTTCATCTCTCTCAGAAACAGAAATTGGTCCAATAAATGCCATTACATCATTGTCATGCCCCTATAAACCAAACGAGACTGAAGGAGAGAAAAGAGCTCTTGTTTATTATCGCGGCCGCGAGGTTGTCTCTGCACCCCCCCAAGAGGAAACAAAGGCAACAAAAACAAGTGGGAAAAGCAGTACAGTTATACTCTTTGGTTATCTGACGTCATGGTCATAACTCATCCTTGACAGGTCCAGATGTTGATCCGACCGCAGACACTTTCTGTGATGTTTGCTACGCCTAGATAGCAGCGCATCGCTTGTATTTTTAGCAGAATAAGCATCTGGCCTGGGGGTTTGGTAGCTAAGGATATATAGTAAAAAATAATCTTCAAGGGGCCTAACAGCTAAAGGTTATACAAAATAGTAAAATGGAGTCAGTATAGCTAATGCTGAAAAGAGCAAGAGCAAGCACAAGCACAATTCTGTCTTTAGGCCCCACATCATCTACCTTGTGTGTCTGAAAATTACCCAATATCTTAAAATAAGTTTGTGAGAGTGCCTCATAATTTTAGGTTCTGAGGTCTTCTGCTGAGCACAAGGGGTACCCATGGGCCATTCTGTGGTACTGTTGCAAAGGAGGGCCCAAGTTTCTCCATGGACTGGGTCTCAGGTTCTCCATTCACTGCCTTCCTTGGGAAGCTAGAGTTTCATAATGCTTAGGAGCACCAGCCAATTTCCACAGGAAATCCAGTCAAGAAATTATGCATCTTAGATTAAATAAGAGTAGAATGTTTTATTTTAATATCACAAAAAACAAAAAATAAGTTAGTTAAATCAACTCCTTGGAGCAGAGTTTACCAGGGCCTTGTCTGTACTGAAATCACTGCATCAGTCTCCATGGATTGCCACAGGGGGATTGATTGAGTTGATCAGTAACTCCACCCCCCAGAAAAGAGTAACACTGCATCTAACGGAGAGCATTTCCCATTGGCACAGCCCAGTGAAGATGCTGCAGTAAGGGAGGATAACTAAGTCGATGGGAGACACGCATTCGTTGACCCAGTGCAGCAGTCATTATCTCTGTTCTGTAGTGTACTCACCACCTTGTTGGTGCTCAACAAATATTTAAAAGGGTCCCTCAGGTGGCTCAATACTTCATTTACAATGATGAAAATAAGGACCTAATCCTACAAACACTTGTGCAGATGCTTAACTTCATTACTGTGAGCAGCGCCATTGACTATTCCTGGTAGTAAAGATAAGTACATGCTTAAGTCTTTGCAGAATTATAGCATTAATTGCCTTATCATGATTAAGGAACCCCATTTTTGCTTGGCTACTCTGTTTATCTTCAAAAGATACTGCTTCTGAAGTAGTCTGTCATGCTCTTAGAAATCAGTCTAATTCTAATTCAAATGTCCTTAGAGCTACTCTCTACTTTGTATCTGTCTCCTTCTGTCCAAAATAAAATAAACCTGTCTCTTGGACATCCTGTAGATGTCTAGCTGCCTGCTCAAGCTAAACATAGTCAAAACAGAGCTTCTAAATTACTTTATTTTTGTGAACAACACCACTATTTTGCCTGTCACTCAGGCCCATAGCCTGGGCATCATCTTTAATTTGGACCTCTCTCTAGGATCTCACATCCAGGTTATGTCTTAAATTTGCAGATTCCTTCTGTATAACATCTCTAAGATATGGTCTTTCCTATCCAAACACACAGCTAAAACCCTCACCCAGTCTTTCATCATCTCATGTCTGGTTTACTGCAACATTCTTTTTTTTCTGACCTAGACAAATACAGTCTTGCCCTGCTCATAACCATTCAGAATGCTGTAACAAAGATACTTTTTCTAGCCCATCAGAGACAAATGTCACCACTCTCTTTGAATCCACCCCCTGGCTCCTCCTTCTGTATCGCATCAAACATAAGCTCCTTATTTCCATTTTCAAGGCCTTTCACTGTCAGACCCCACCCATCAACCTTTTCTTGCCATTGAGAGGTCAATGCTCAGCTCCAAACAGTCAATGATGCCAGCACCCACTGTCCATTTGTTAAACTTTCCAAACATCTTTGTGATTTCTCCAAAGCTGCTCCACAGACCCGCAAAGAGTTCCCCATAAATATCCACAAAGCTATTTCATCAGTCACTTTCAGATATCTCCTCCAAACTCTACTTTGCTGTGATGCCTATAAAAAACTTGACAACTCTTGGGTTGCTGGTAGGCAGAGAACACTTTCTACCATGCTAACCAATACTGTTTCACTGTTTCCTTGTATTCCCTCCAACTATCTGCATCCATCTTTTTTTTCCCCTTCATTTTATACTTAAGCTGTAGGATCCTTGAGGCAGGAGGATCTTTTTGTTCAACACTGTAGGGCCCTGGTTCATGGCTAGGGCTCCTAGGCACTATGATGATAGAAATAAGGAAAAAGAAGGGGGTAGTCTAACAGAGAAGTGTCAAAACACTTTTCAGTGAAAGCCATCCTCTTTGGAAACCAATAAGAGTCCTGTTTCTTTCCCCCCCCCCCCCCTCATTACAACATAATCACAGATTACAGAGATCATTATATTTCACCTATCTACATAATATTGGAGGCAAGCACTGTGTCATCTTATTTATTTCAACAGTATCTAGTACACTGTGGATTCTACAATTCAAACAATCAGCATTGTTCAACTCTAAAAGAAACTTCCACTCTCAACTCTAGCTGGATGTACAAATTTCTTGCATATATTCCAGTTATCCTTTTTGTATCGCTAGCAAATTCCAAGTAATACCTTTCACAGGATATCATTAGGATGTGAAACTGAAGATAACACTTGCAAGTCAGTAGTGTGAAGCAAAACACAGTCCATTAGAAGACATTTATTTTCCAGAGACCCAAATAGCTAATATAATTATTTTTCTTCCCAGGTATAACGTATAAAATTCATCCAGGGACATGTTAAAATCGGTTTGCCTTATGCAGTGCATAACTCAAAACAAAAATGCTATCTGTATTGAGGTAGCACATACTACAGCTTTCAAATCACCTGCTTTAAAGACAGTTCTCCTCCAGAAATAAGGAAATGTTATTCCATGAAAGATTGTTGATTAGTAATGTTATTTTTTTATAGCTAAGTCTACAGCAGCAAGCAGAAAGAAAAACACTAAGTTCATGACACAGTTGCTAAACATTAATGCAAAGCTTTTAGCTCCCCCATTTAGCCAAGAATGCAATCATTAACAGCTTATAAAGATACACATAACATTTATGACAGTCAACACAATACAGTAGAACTTCAAAAGATATGAACATCTTGGGAATGCAGATGGTTCGTAATTCTGAAACATTTCTAACTCCGAACAAAACACGGTAGCTCTTTCAAAAGCTTAAAACTGAACACTGACTTAATACTGCTTTGAAACTTACTCTGAAGAAAAACGCTGCTGTGCTTTTAACTATATGAATGTGAAAAGGGCACAGAAACAGATTCCTTATCTTGTCAAATGTTTTATTTTAAATTTTCCTCTTTATTTTTAGTCCTGTAGTTTACATTTAACTATATTTCAATTTTTTTTAAAAAAGCAAGAGAAATTATTAAGTGTTTGTTATGCATAAAAAGAGTTAACACAACAGCATGGGATAAATGAGTTAAATGTCCATTCAAATAAATAATACTGGAATAAGTTAATTAAATGTCTATTTAAATAACACTCAAAAATGGTGCAGCAAAAATGTGCTAGCTCTAGCCTTTATAACAATTAAATTAAGTTTGGAATTTTTTTTAAATCATCCCGTAGTTCTTATGCAGGAAAATAATATAGACTTGAAAAAAATCTTTAATGGTACTCTGTGGCCACAGCCTACTCCCCTTCCCTTGCAGCGGGAGATGTGCTGGTAGGACCCTGGAGTGCAGCCACAGGCAAAACTTGGGTTGCATAGTGGCACAAGCTGCAGCCCTTTAAAAAGTCTCCCAAGTGTAGCCTGTGGACAGCAGTTGATTCTGGTTCCTGCTCCAGGCCAGGATTTGGCTGCAACACCAGCAGCTACTGCTTGAGCTTGAAGCTTTTCCTCTCCTCGGGGATGGGGGATGAGAACAGCAGCATGTTAGCGGTAAAGGGGGGGAACAGCACCTGCCCCTTACATGGGGAGTAAAACTGAGGACAAAAACCCCAGATGTGTGTATTGTACCTTTAAGATGCAATCCTGACACTGTATAGTACCTCCCCCTCCACCCCACTGCTTACTTACGGGTTCACAGGGTGTTCAATTTCATTGGACGGTTCATAATACTAGTGTTCATATCTTTGAATTTCTACTATAGTTTGAACATCCCATGTGTCATATCTCTTAAAAACAGTTCTTTGGATCTTCCATGCTTCCAAAACATCAGATCTGTCACGGTAAGCATTTAACTAAATGTTCTACAGAATTTAAGTACCATTCACCCCACCACTAATTCAAAATTTTGGTAAATAGTAATACTGTGATGGGTCTCTTCAAGAAGATGCCATTGTACTGAAACTCCAGTCTTCACAATAAGATGCGCTTAGCATGCTTAACTCCATATTTTTAATACAGCAGTTTTTCAGTATTATACATGCAAAGCCTTAATGATCCAAAGTTAAATCAACTCACCATTTCAGTGGTGTGCCTTCATATTCAAACCATATCTCAGTAAAATCGTCTTGTCTCATAACCTTCTGAAAATGTTTTTTCACTTTGTCCGTTACCAGTGTCAAGTAACTTATTCTAGGTAAAAGCAACTGAAAGAAAAGTTTATACAAGCAGGTCTCATTTATTTTTGGAGCTCTAGAGATCTAATATAAAAATCACACACAGGTACTGATTTTCAAGAACAAAGACAAAATATACAATTGGCATTCTTTTTTTTTAATCTCCCACACTTAAATAGTAATATCAGTAATTTGCTTTTTAAACATCAAAGAGAAGTTAAAGCTAAAAACTAATACATTCAAACCTCTTATTTTATACTAAATAACTGGCTCCAGCAATCAAAATACTTTAAAACAAAAAACAGTCTGCAAATTATTATTTTTTTTCTTGACTTGCAGCTGGAGATACACAGAAGTAATTTACTAAAAGGCAAAATTTACTCACTGGTCAGATCCAGCTATATTTCTTATAATTAATTGGACCTTTTTCCTCTGAACAGGCAAGAATAAAAATAGGAGTATCCCATAACATTATAAAGAAGAGATACTTTTTTTATAAAGTACTGCTCAAAAATGAAGATTCACTGGCACCAAAATTTTGATCAAATAAACATTTGATACGAAAAAGAGTTTAATATGAACTTGTCCGATTATTGTTAAATTCATATCTGTGTCACAGTACACTGTGCATTCTCTGCATCTTGCAAGTTCTAGCCCATTCAAATTTTGTATCAACATCTGATACCAATCAGGCTTGCTACAATTGTCCACAGTCCTTAAAAACCCACTGAATGCCCCCTCAAAAAATGGAAGGAAAAAAAATTATAAAACAAAACAAGACAAATCAATGCAATTCACCTTTTAAGTATATTTATTTCTCAAACAGAAAAGGCAACATTGTCCACAACAGAAAGTTTGCAACTCTAAGTAAAAGACAAATAATTGAATTCTCAAATCAGCTAACTAGTTACTCCTAACACTCTTACCCGCCATTACATACAGATACATTTCCTACCTCATCTTCTTCAGCACACTACTTCAAAAATCATATTTCTTATCTGAAACTTTTATACCTATTAAAAATGGTATCTAAAATAAGATAGCACAAGAATATTTCTAATTAGCTTGTACATTTGACTGCACATAGAGAGAGTCACTATCATTTCCCCACAGTCAGTAGGAGAGGAACTAACTGAAACGGACCTTAGAAACACAAAGTGAACAGAAAAGCTCTTATATAAAAATTTAGGAATTTTTTAAAATAGACTTAGAAATATGCTGTTTAAGCAGTTGACTCAAAAGATTAGCTAACCTTAAAAATATTAAAGCAAAACAAAAGCTGACATTAATACTTCAATTTTAGGTATTTCTAAAATAATTCTCTGATGCGGTGCTTTATTTATTTATTTTTTATAAAAAGGTGCCGGTACTTTGTACCAGTGTGTACTGTCACCAAAAAAGCACTGATATTATGCGTATCAAAATACTATTCCATCTGCAACCATCATGGAAGCCTCTTGTAAAAGAAATATTACTTTGCATTTCCACAGGATTTAAGGTTTGAACACTACACTACTGGACCTCTTATTTGTAAGAATCTCTTGCCACTTGGCTTGGGCAAGACATGTTAAAATTACTTGGTTTGGACAAGAAAATTTTGTGCCTGAACTGATAAATTATGACAGTTTTACAAGGTTACTTGGTGTATTTCATTCAAAGACCTCAAAGTGCTTCAGACACTAATTAAAGACAGTTCCTATACTTAAGACAGGAGTCCTGATATTTGTGGTTTAAAATATCAATTTTTATTTATCATGCATCTTATTGTTTCTGTATCATTTGACTTGCATTTCTTTTGCAGTTAGATCTATATGTAATTTATTTCTGCATTAGAGGTATACTTCCATTGTTACTACTGGCCAATTTTACCCTGCGTAGAGCTGTCAATAACGTTTAACAAATCTTTCATAAAAGCCTTTTTTTTTTTTTTTTTTTTTAAAGCAGGGTTCTTGTGGTAGGGTATCAAATACTTAGCAATTCTAATTTAGTCCTCATTATAACATTCCATGTTTCATTCATGTTAGCCTGGGAATATGATTTTGTTTATGTTTAAAGTAATCAGACAGTACCATCAAAAGCAACTATTTGGCATTTCATTGGTGTTAGTGATTTCAGTCAAAATTTTGAAGAATAGGTGCCTAAAGATCAACACATAAATTCATAATCAGTCACATAAGTAAAAATGTCCAGATTTTCAAAGCACCTACAATTCACATTACATCAATGGGAGCTGCAGTTACTTACTCTATCTGAAAATCAAGCCACTTACGTTTAGGTGACTCACTGTGGATTTAGGTAAATAGATTTAAAAGCCAAGGACCAAAAATTTCAACCTTGGCTGTCTAGTTTCTCTCAGTTGAAAGAATTCATTTACCTGTTTGTAGGATTTGAGAACTTTACTGAATCCTACAAATATTTTTTCATAATTGCCTAGATCATCCTATACTTAAAGACTTCTGAAAAGTAACTTAATTGTCTCTTTCCTTATGATATTACCCACATCTATTTTCAGATCATCACTTTTTGCTCACTTGGCAAGAGATGAGAGAATCTAATGTTACCATTTTCCCACCCTAGACGTAAAATTATTAATTTCAGTGAATAAAATTCATTAAGTCAGCTTTATACAGTTCATAAAAGACATCTCTAGTTCATTCTCTCATATTTCATTAGTTTCTCATCCCTCCTAAAGCTACTCACATATAATCAAAACATTTAGACATTTTATCAAGTCATGTGCACTCAGATAATCCAAACAATAGCAAAAAGAATGTTTTAGTTCAATATTTTCCTTTCTTCAAATACTGACATCAATATTATTGACAACAGTATTTAGAAAGGATAGCTGTGATGAAAAAACAAACATTAAAAAAAAATACATTTAACTACTTTCTAGCCTATAGCCCATAATCTAGAGTGGTTATTACATTCTTCCATCTGAAGGAAGTCAGAAGAAATGTTATATAAGGGCTAGCTGTAGTTGAGCAAAACTATTAGAGAAACTTCTGATATATACAAATATATATTCTTGCCTTGGACAACAACAGTAGCTGAACAAAACTGAAGAGGGGGAAAAAACGATCACATTAAGTGACAATAGAAGCTTCTCTCATTAAACTAAGTGGAAAAGATAATCATCTAAAAATACTTCCACTTAGTGAGCTTTCCCTTAAGTACAGAGGCCTTAACTCCACGAAATTTAGTACAATACTTAGAATATCACAGAATGCATTCACAGTCTCAACGGAAATAACTAAATTCTTCTCCTTTCCCTTTCTTCTTTCCACTCTCCTGTTCCAATCTCAGATCTACTCCCTGGGCAATCTTTTTACAGAAATTTAGTAAGGTTAGTAGAACACTATTACTGTTTACATATTTAGTCTAAAGAAACATTATAAATATGTCCTGCTTATTCCTAATAGGGTAACACTTCTTAAGATTCATCCATTATTTTTCAGTGAAACCAGCAGATAGTCACATACATTTAAGGGCATTCGTTGCACACACTAGACACCTCCATACCCATGTATAAATACAATTCATTTGACCTTCAAATGAAAAGCTCAGCATATACCTTTTTAAACAGCCTCACAAACTACAGTTTCATGAATGGTAATAATGGTGGAAGTATTAACATAAGCCAGACATCACTTTCTTTTAAACTCACAGTGTCATCTTACCCTACTTGGATCAATCGTAGGTGACGTACTGAAAAGAACACCAGCAACCATCTGTTCACCATGTATACTAGAACCCCCACTGTTGCTTGCATATAAAAAACAAAAAGCATTCCCACCATAAACATCAAAACCAAAGGGACTGAAAAAAATGTGATTGAGCTATCTGTGCCTGTCTCTCTAGAGTGTCTCCATAGTACTTACATAATAAGGTTCAGCTTCCCTTTCAGTTATTTCATCCTGATACAGCGTGAAACAGGTTGGTATTCGCCCAAACCACACATCTCGAAGTACATCTTTGTCATCTGTCATTCTTCCAGGGGGTACTGAAGCACATGTAGACTAAATTATTTCTTCAACAGAACTATGCCACACCCCCCCCCCAAAAAAAGACAAAACAAAATAAAAATCAGTAAGGCCATCTTTTTTAAAATAAAAGATACAAAATTTCACAATACTCTCATTACTATGTTCCCATGACACAATATAATAAGAACAAAGTTCTATTTACAAAGTTATTAATTGCTACAAAGAAATAGCGGGCTGAAAGGGCTTACAGATAGTATGAATTAAATAACTGAGCACTAAAGGCCAAAAAATATGATGAGATCTTGCATATATACAATCCACACAAAAAGTAACAAGTTGCTTAGATGTCAAACACGTAGGAGGGTAGTGATGATGTACAGGCCAGCACCTTCTAAATTTTCCTGGGTCATATATAGAGGCAGGAGTGCTCGTATTCTCCAAGAATATGTCTATAATGCAACGAGGCAAGGAGTTCTCAAACTGGTGATACCCTCAAGGGGATGCGAGTTGTCAGACTCAGTGTATGCTGCATCAGTCCTGTGCATGGCTGACAGTCAGAGCCCTTCAGAGCTGGGTGGCCAGAGAACAGCAGCCGTTGGCCAGGTGCTCTGAAGGAAGCACCAGTCCTAGCAGCAGCATATGTGTGACATGGCATGCAAGGGGTCATCACTTTTCTTTCGGCGAGAGGGGAGGAGCTAGTTTTTAATAGCCTGAAATATTTTCAAAGGAGGTCCTAGGAAAAAAGTTTGAAAGCCCCTTACCTAGGTACCTGTGGCTGGCTCATGCCAACTGGCTCAGGTTCATGGAACTCAGGCTGTGGGACTATTTAACTGTAGTGTAGACTTCCAGGCTTGGGCTAGTACATGGGCTCTAAGACCCTGCAAAATGAAAGGGTCCCAGAGCTTGGGTTGCAGACCAAGTCTGGAAGTCAACATGGTAATTAAACAGTCCCACAACCTGAGCCAGCCACAGGTTTTTATCTGCTGTGCAGACATAACCAAAGAGGGCCAAATTATTTTGGAGCACTCTGCCACTCCATAATAGCAAGGCTTAGGCCTGGTCTACACTAAGAAGTTAGGTCAAATCAGCTACATCACTCTCCCGCTGTAGACAGTGCTAGGTTGACAGAAGAGTTCTTCCACTG